>PVJD01009806.1:0-59340 GCA_004026545.1 Mormoops blainvillei
TAGGTTCAACAAAACCGATTATTGTATTCCAAGGTATTATTTTGCATATAGATATCTTTATTGCTTTCTAGAGTTACACTTTTAATGAATAAGCATAAATAAAAGAATTAAAAAGTTTATAAAGATATGGAATTAGTACTACCCATGTATAATGTGCATCCTTATTTTTCCTTCAAAAATTTGGGCAAAAAAGTGTGCATCATACATGGCAAAATATGGTACTTCTTTCCCTTGCTTTTATCCAATTCATTTTTCACTAAGCGACCAGTAATCCTTTTAAAAGATCTGATCTTAAATTAATGCAATCTTACCACTAACCGAATCTCATCATTCCTACAAACTTCCCAATGGCAACCCACAGAATTTAGGATTTTTTAAAAACTCAGATTTCCATACCATAATCTATAATACTAGGCCCCATGAGATGTGATCTTTGCCTGTCTCACCAACCTCATCTTGTACTCCTTTCATCCTGATCACTAAAGACCATCTATAGAGGCCTCTTAATTCCTCAAACATGAACATACTAAGATTTTTCCTATGTTAGGACCTTTACAAATGCTATTCCCTCAGTTTATGTAATTTTCCTCCCCCTCTATACTGGATGACTCCTAATCAACCCTCAGGTCTTAGCTGAAATATTACTTCTTTAGAGAGGCCTTATGTGACACCCAGTCCTCATCTTAATCAGATCTCTGTGTTACACTCTCATACCGCCAGCCCAACTGAGAGCCTATATCAATTTGTTTAGTTAATTATTTAATATTTATCTCTCCACTTTTCTATAAGTTCTATGTCAGTATAAGCTGTGTTTGTTTTATTCACCAATGAATCTCTTGAAACCAGCACAGTACCTGACACATAGTATACATTCAATAAATAGTTAATATATAAATGAATATGAGGGGATTTTTGACAATAGATAAGAAGTTATGATGGGAGATTTTAGAATAGTTTATTCATTGCTTCCATTAAAAAAACATACATTTTAAAGAAAAAAAGCTATCTGTTTTAGTCAGAACTATTTCAGCTGAAAGTAATGAACAACCAATTAAAACGGCATCAATAAAAGGAAAAATTTATTGGTTCCTGTAACTGAAAGTCTGAAGATAACATTGAACGGATATGGAACCAGGAGCTTAAGTAATGTCATCTGTGTTAGTTCCTCTTTTCCATGCTCACATATGGAAGGACAAATGGCCCTAGCAAACCTAGGCTGACAGGCATAAATAAAACTTTTAATTTCAAAAGACAATAACTTCCTGATAGCTCCAATAAAAGTTCTGGCAATGCCCATCATGGCCTAGTTTGGTCCACATGTCTATCCCTGCACCAGGAGAATATATATTCTCATTAGTCACCTGAACCAAATAGGCTGAATGGAGCAGAAGGGTTTCTCCCAAGAAAAGTCAGGAGGCTATTATCTCACGAAAAGGATAGATACTGGGGAGGCGAAAACAAAAGATATCCGCGCTACTAACTGTGCAGAAAAAATATCTGAAGAGGAACTATGCAGAGTAAAAATAAAAATGCATATAAAATATTTACCCTTGAGAATAATATTAGAGAAAAGGAAATTTCTCTACTTAAAAAAAAAAGAGATACTGACTACAGAAAAGTACATGATAATTTGAATGATGAGATAGTGGAATAATAATAATAACATAAATATCCAAATACAAATGTTATTATATTTATAGATGAACTAATCCCATAACTAATTTCTGCATGTAGACAATTAATACAAGAATGTGTCTTGTACCAGTGAACAGGCTATTTCAAGCACATTTAGGTTGTTTCATTCTTAAATAATTGAAATCAGGTCTTAATATAATTGGTATAATTACAAATTGGCCATATCCTGGCCGTGTAGCCAACCTTCAGTTAGTTAGAGCAGCATCCTGATTCACCAAGGTGGTGGGTTCAATCCCCAACCAGGGCACATACAAGAAGTGGATATTTCTCTTTTTCTATCTCTCAAATCAATCAATTAAAAAAAAAGATTATGTGCTTTCTTGTGCTTGCTTTGGCAGCACATATACTAAAATTGGACCAGTACAGAGAAGATTAGCATGGCCCTGTGCAAGGATGACATGCAAATTTGTGAAGCATTCCATATTTTTTAGAAAAAACAAAAGTGGTCTCATCTAGTTGTCATGTAGGTCCCTAAAGTCCCTTTAGCTTGAATAATTAAAATGTTCACCCTGGTCCTGGCTGGTGTGGTTCAATGCATTGTGCGCTGGCCTGAGAACTGAAAGGTTGCCAGTTCGATTCCCAGTTAGGGCACATTCTCCTGGTTGTGGGCCAGGTCTCTGGCTGGGGGTGTGCAAGAAGCAGCCAACTGATGTTTCTTTCTCACGTCGATGTTTCCCTCCTTCCCGTCCACTCTCTGAAAAGTAAATAAAATCTTACAAAAAAAAAGTTCACACTGATTTTGAGTACTAGTTATTAGTTGCTTCCTCTGGTCTCCTGCCTTTTGTTTTTGCAGCTACCAGCATGGGACTGAGACGATCAGTAATGACAAGATTTGTTAATTTTACATTTGATGTTTCAGCCCCACCTTGTGGTGGTGATTGGATTTAAGTCTGCTTCCCTTCAGAAGCAAGATCTGCTGGTTAAAAAACAGTGGGGAACAAGGAATTTAATGAGCATGAATGAGAGTAATAAATGGACTTCTAGCTGCTTCCCTATATCTACTTTATTCCAAACAAAGATGAAATTGAAAATTATACAAATGGAAGTTTTAATATTTTCTTTCTGCCCCCAGGATATACTCCTTGGATTACATATGTTCCACTTTGGAGACCTCTTACCTAAAATCTTCACACATATGCCCCAAAAGATACATACAATAATATTCATTGAGGCAACTACTTTTACAATAAAAAAATGGAAGCATTCTAAATGTCCACTGACAGGCAAATGGGTAAAATTTTTAATATTCATTAAATGGAATATATATACTCAGTGGAATACCTTAGAGCAGGTTAAAAATAACTGGAATAGAGCTACCCATATTACAATGGATAAATCTCAGAAACATTGTTAAGGAAAAAGGAAGTTATAGCGTAATATGCATGTATGAGACCACTTTAAAATATGAGCCCTGTAAAACATGTTAAGCAATGCTACATGTTATTTATAGGCACAAACATACAAAATAGTACGTACACATGCACGGCAATCAAAAATACCAAAGTCAGGCCCTGACTGGTGTGGCTCAGTTGGTGGGGTGTCATCCTGCAAAATGAGGGGTCACTGGTTCAGTTCCTGGTCAGGGAACATAGCTAGGTTGCAGGTTCGATTCCCAGTTGGGGCACATGCGGGAGATAGCAGCTGATCAATGTTTCTTTTGCACATTGATATTTCTCTCTCTCTTTCTCCCTTTCTTCCCCTCTCTCTAAAAATAAATAAATAAAATCTTTAAAAACAAAACATAACAAAAAATACCCCCCACCAAAGTCAGGATAATGGTTACTCTGCAAAGAACTGAGATTGAGGAGGCATATTGAGCAAATGTGGTAAAAATGCTAAGATTTGACAAAGTTTAGAGTTGGGTACTGTGTTAGATATATAATATTCTGAATACCTTTCTATGTGTTTAAATTATTATGTAATATTAAACTATTTAGTAAAACAGATTAGAAAAAAAGTGACCCCAAAGAAGATATGGGAGGAAAACTAAAAGGAAAAAGCCCATATTATTTTATATCTACTTTGTACCAGAGCAAACCCAGTAGGAAATGGAGTGGTATCAGATTATCTACAAGAATACTAAAAGGACCAAGAATTATGATAGGTAGCCCTGACTGGTGTGGCTCAGTGGGTTGGGCTTTGGCCCGCACATTGATGTTTCTCTCCCTCTCTTTCTCCTTCCCTTCCCCTTTCTCTAAAAATAAATAGATAAAAAGAATTATAATAGGCAGACCATTGGAGTAAATGAACCAAGAGCTAAAATAGTAAAAAAAATATGGGGGAGTAACTTTGGGAGAATGTTGATGACAGGAGAGATACCATGTGATATATCCTGATGACAAGCTGAAGGTTTTTAGGGAGGACAGAGGGAGGATCATCGGAAAGGAACAAGGAGGACAAGTAACCACCTACTTCATGACAAGGCTTGATGGGAGGAGTGCAAAGGAAGCAGGGTTCTAGGAGAGAGCCATATTGCCTTTAGAACAAGAAGGGTTAAGGGACTGTTCAGAGGAGAGGGTAAAGATATAGTGGATTTTGCTGATGGTTGGTCATGAGTTCTAGAGGGCTTTCAATAAATAAATCAGAATGGATTAATGAAAAGTGAGAATTATAAAATGCACAATGATTGGTTAGGCTCTGTGTAAAATGTAAAGTGCTACACAAATGTAAGGCATTATACTACCTTTTTAATTGCCTCAGTGGAGGAAACGTCATTCTGTTTTCATGGTTTTCTTGATATTAATTTGTATTTTCTAAATCGACAATATTCTTTTCCATTCTTATGTTGTTTTTCCCTTATGGCTCTGCTTACATTCCCTAAACATCTTTTCCAAAATGTGTTTGGTGAGAGGGGAGAGAAACTCTCCTTTTAAGCAAAACACTGTCATGCAGCTCTGATTACATTATCTCCTATTATTTGTCTGCCTGAAACACAAATACAAGGATCGCAGGAATTTCAGAGCTGGGAGAGAAGCTAAAGACAATGTAACGAAACCTCATTTTACAACTGACCAGAGAGTATGTGGTTTGCCAAATTTATTTGGCTGGTTACTAGGAGAACCAGGGTGAGAATCTGTGCTTTATATTCAACTTCCTTCTGTTTTTCTTTGAACAGCTGAAACATAGAAAGTACCTACTAAAGGTGCACTGTATGCTGTGGTTGAGTATAGGCTCTGATGTCAAACTACCCAAATTCAAGCCTAAATCTCTTACCTATTAGCTGTGTCAGTTTGCCCAAGTAATCTAACTAATCTGTGCCTCAGTTTCCTCATCTACAAAGTGGAAGACATAATCATATCTACTTCAAAGAGTAGTTATAAATGAATTAATTACAGCACATAACAGTGCTTGGCACATAAAGAGTGACCTGGTGTGGCTTAGTGGATTGAGGGCCAGCCTGCATACCGAAAGGTCACTGGTTTGATTCCTGGTCAGGGCGCATGCCTGGGTTGTGGGTCAGGTCCCCAGTTGGTGGCGTGTGGAAGGCAGCTGATTGATATATGTCATACATTAATGTTTCTCTCTCTCTTTCTCCCTCCCTCCCCCTCTCTCTAAAAATACATAAATAAAATCTTTTTTAAAATGTACAATTCAGTGGTTTTTAGTATAGTCACAGAGTTGCGCAACCAAAAAAAAAAAAAAAGACCAGAAATCTAATCTGTTGTTACTATTTAGCACATACTCTGTTAGATGCTGATATAATAGTGATTAACAGAGGTTGGGATTTTACCCACAGTTGTTTTTCTGTGGTCCAGAGTTCAAGAAACCAAAACAAACCAAAACCACAGTTGAGATAATGTTTACAAATTTGGATATTTCACATAGAGATCCAAATTTCCAGTTCCTCTTGAAAATTGTAATGTTTAACATCTAGGCCAGAATTCTCACATAGTTAACAACGGGTTGGAGCTATAAGCAGCTGCCCAATTTAGTCTGCAACACTCACATAATGTTTGTGCATATACTTACACCCTTCCAGTTTCCATCTTTTAACTTTACCTGAGTGAGCGCTGCATGCCTTTGGAATTGCATCCACTCAACAACACACAATACAGTGTGACAGAAACAAGTACAAAGTTGCAAAGTACAAAATATGGAAGTAGCTTGAAAGAATATGAGTGTATACTGAATGGTGGCGGTGCTGCTGGTGCCACAAGTGGCTTTGAAAAAGAAGTGGAAGAGGGTTGCAGAGAGAATAGGATATACAAAGACATTAAAATGGGAAATCGTTTATGTGTTTAGCAACTCAGGGGTTCAGTTTTGAAGAATATAATAAGAAGAGGAGAAGTAGGCTGATACTAGATAATAAAAGCCCCTTGGTTTGGATTTTACCTTGTAAGAGATGGATAGTCCTCGCAATGTTTTCTGTCATTAAATTCCAAATCTGACCTTAGTGCAGTTATATCTGGGTGTCCTTACCATCCTCCATAAAATGTCTTTGGACCTCGTGTTTGAGAATGCAATGCTGTAAAATCCACAATATTCTATGAAATGTCTTTCAATAGCAAATTGGTACTTTAAGAAGAAACTGTCTTTATAATGGATAAAATACAGTTTTAGATTTCTCTGCAAATGAAGTTTCCTCATTTGTAAAATGGAGATAATAATAGCACCTACCTTAGGGCTATTAAATTGAGAATTAAATTCAGTATATCCCATCTAAAGAGCTTACCAGGACACCCGATACAGAGTGAAGGTGGTCAACTGATTTTGGTTTTTATGATTGTGAACTTTATTGAATCTTCCCTGTGCATCATCCCTCTCTTTGAGAACACATAACATTTCATTAAGTCAATTAAGTACTTTTCATTGACAACTGAAGTTAAATCAAGACTGGTGGCATCTTTGGGCTGTATTTGGTATAAATGCAAAAAATACTAGATGAAATGCCAAGATAAAACTTCCTTCTATATTATTGATTGCAGAAGCTTCGAGAACAGTGTAAAGTGTTTTGTTTTGTGTGTGTGTGTGTGTGCGCAACATAGAGAGTGCAAGTTATAGACTGTAGTTCCTAATTCAACATAGTTTATTAATGGTAATAAAGGTGCTTAGGTAGTAAAGACGGTTCTCCACTTTCCCTAGGCTCAAAGAGGAGGAAAAACACTCGGAAAATACCTTTTCATATCTAACAGTAACATCTGAAAGAGCTAGAGAGCTCGGACAATTACTTGGCGGGAAAAGAATAAATACAAATTTCGCACAATCTGTTTCTGTTTAGTTTATAAACTGCGGTCGAGTCTGTCAGCTTTCGTGCCTTGTGGGACTTGAAGTCCAGAGGTTAGAAGTGCTCAAGACTATTGAAGCTTGGCAGCCAGCAGCCCCTGCACGTCTGAGCTGTAAGGACTATAATTCCCGACAGACACCGCAGGGCCGCGCCGTAATTACGGGCAACCAACCGTACCTGAGCAGGCCAAGCCCCGCCCCCCGGCTCGAGGATAGCCTCTACCAATGGCAGAGCTCCCAGTGCAGAGCCTGTGGGTTAGGTTGTGAGGCTCCGGCTGGAGCCGGGGAGGAGCCGAGGGGTTCAGAAAGGGCTCGGCCGCTGGGAGGGTCGGGGCGTTAGGCGCGCCCTACATTGAAGCGGCAGTGGCCGGGCTGGGCGCCGGGAGTGGGAAGCGACGGCGCGGCTGGAAAATGCCAGTGCATTCCCGTGGGGATAAGAAGGAGACGAACCATCATGATGAGATGGAGGTGGACTACGCCGAAAACGAGGGGAGCAGCTCGGAAGACGAGGACACGGAGAGCTCGTCAGTCTCGGAGGATGGGGATAGCTCAGGTGTGCAACCCTGCGGGGCTGGAACCGAGTCCTCGCGCCAGGCTAGCGACAGGCCGCTCTCCGCACGCCGGGCAGCTGCGTCCTGCTGGGAGAGCTGGGCGGGGATAGGAGAAAGGGGCGGAGACTGGATTCGGGCCCTCAGCAGCACCCAGACGGGTCGCGGGGCTCTGTCTGGCTCCAGGCGGGTCCCCGTTGGTGGGGCTGGGCGGGGCAGGACGCGTGCCTGGGCTTGCAGAGCCCGGGAGGCAGCGCAGTCCTGCTGGCTGTGGGACCCGCCCTTGGAACCTCCGGGTTGTATGCACTCCCGGCTGTCCACAGAAGCAGGGAATGTCCCGTAACTTGGCTAGGAGACTCTGGAAATAGCTCCTCTCCTGAAACCACAGACCTCTTTCCTTATTTTTCACCTTTGCAGCCCTTGTCAACATAGGTGGATTGTCGGGGCTGAGCTTAGATTTGTACAAGATCTTGGCTGGTTTAGAATTTATTAACCTCAGCGTCCGTGTTAACCTGTCAGTCCGCACTGTACATCAATCAGTGCTCCTGCGGGGGAGCTGATTTGGGAGCTGTCCCGTTTACAGCATCTCTCTGAAGTTTTCAAGACTGAGAAGGGCCCAACATCAGGGGTGATTTGGGAATCTTTTTTTGCAAATAAATTGGCTGATTTTTGGCAACTTTGAGATTCTCCACATCTTCCCTGCATTCTTTTCTAACTTTGGGCTATTTCAAGAGGCGTTTTGTTTTTGTTTTTGGCAGGGGCCATGAGGTTGTGGGGGTAGCAGATTAACACTAAAAATCAATTTTGCAAACTTTTAGGAATGACTATTAAAAAAAAAGTGGAATTTGTGATTACATGGATCCTTTTCCTTCTCTCCGTATGATGAGGATGAGACTCTTTCTTGTCCTGATTTTGGCCATTAAAGCAAGAATCGATGATGAGTGGATGACTATGTTATCACCCTGACACTCTTTTAGGTTTCCCTTTCGAAGCAAATCTCTATGGAAATATGTAATTTCAATCACTATATTAGCCATTCAGAAAATATTTATGTGTGACTTCCTTGTGTAGTACTGGGTACAACTCAGTGTGAGTTGTTAATAAGTAGTTATGATTTGATCCCAGTTAGACAGCTGTCATAAGTCACCACTTGATTAATTGCCAGATGAATGCTTATAAACGATGCTGTAGGAATTCAGAGGCACAGGACATCTTTTCAAAATAGGGTGGTCAGCAAAGGCTAGTTGAAGAAGGTGGAGTCACCTTAATTATCTTGAAGAATGGGTAGAATTGGGACTGGGGTGGTGGTAATGATCAGGTATTTTATACGGGAAGAATGTAAGAAAAAATGCAAAGGCCAGAGCTTAAGGCTTATTCAAAAGAATGAGAAAACTAGTTTGGTTGGCTTTTAAAAGCACGAAACAGGGTTGATGAATGCAAAGAAACTGGTTGTAGGATGAACAAAAGAGTAAAAGATTTGAGATGTAGATTGAAAATACAGTATTTCAGACATACTGTTTTTGAGGCATTGGTGGTATTTTAAGTCAGAGTGCCCAACTGACAGGTGGAAATGTGGTACTGGAACCTGCCAGGAATGGGAAGCATAATTTGGACATCATCTGGGGAAACCATGAGATTTCAAAAGTGAGGAATACAGGGAAAGAACATCTAGCCTGTATGTGACTACATTTCCTAGGTGTGTAAAATTTTTATTTTCAAGTGTTCTTTGGATTTTTTGATGGGAGTTAGGATCTCACAAAGTGACATCTGTTAGTTAAAATTCTCCATCTCTAATTTTTATGTTAACTGTTGTGGCTTTTCACTGGTTTTTATTCTATCCCAGAAAATAATGAAAAACTTAATTTGTGAAGAATGTAATAACAATTTGAACTGTAAGTCAAACTTTTTAAGTGCAAAGAACTTATAAAAATAATTTTGCAGTTTTACTACTTATAAAAGCATCTCTTTTCTACTATTGGTCTTACACGTTTAACTTCCATAGTTTTATTCTTCTTAAACCTTGGTACTGAGCAAGTCCTAAGGCATAGAAAAAATTATATCCAGAAATATTGGGGGGTGAGTCATCTTGAGGGACCAAGTTTTAAATATCTGAGCAGTAAGCTATTAAAAGCCAGGCATAATTGAAATGTTTTAGAAAAGTTAAAAAATAAAGAATTATATACTTCCTTGCTATATGAAAATAATGGAACATAATTTAACTCTTTCTCATAGTTTGATCTTTATTTGAGGAATATCAAGATGCAGATAATTTTCTACAGACTGATGGTTGCCAGAGCGAAGGCGTTGGAGGACAGAGTAAAAAAGGTGAAGGGATTAAGAAGTACAAATTGGTAGTTAGAAAATAGTAATGGGGATGTAAAGTACAGCATAGGGAATATAGTCAATAATATTGTAATAACTATATATGGTGCCAGGTAGATACTGGAAATGTTGGGGGGAACATTTTGTAAAGTATATGATTGCCTAACCATTATGCTGGACACCTGAAACTAATATTAAAAAACATTGAATGTTTAAAATGATGTAGATTAATTTTACACTTTGGTTATTTTGATGTGTTGAATATATGTGATGTAGAAACAAGATATGGAATATAGGACAGACCTGGTAAATTTACAGTCGCTTTCTTAAAGTTTGCTTGTTTTACTCATTTTCCTTTTCCTCACTGACTGACAGTAATTTGGGGAGAGGGAACAATGGGAGCGTACGAATAGGAGATGAAGATATCCTGTGGTTAACAATGAGATCAGCCATGTGAGCAGTTCGGGAAGAATTCCAAAAGCGTTTTTGAGCAGTATTAACCTTTAAGGGACGTGATCATTCTGGTGCTTAAGTTCTGGTTGGGTTGGTGGAAAACAAACCAAAAATAGGTTAATTACTCTATAGTCAGAGCTTAATGTCAGTTCTTTAAAATGATTTAAAAATGAATAAAAAAAGAAGGTCTACAGACTGCTGTAGTTTTAACTCTCATCTGTATTTTAGGTTAAAACCTATACTGAAAATTATTTTGCATAAACGTTAATTTTCTCTTAAAACTTAATTTAGGCATGGCATATCTAACTTCATATTACAGCTTTTTTCCCTTTTTTTACTATTTGAATTAGGAGTCAGATATATTTGGAATATAAAACAAATTTTATTTTTGATATTTGCTTTTTTATTAACAGAAATGGATGATGAAGACTGTGAAAGAAGAAGAATGGAATGTTTAGATGAAATGTCCAATCTTGAAAAGCAGTTTACGGATCTCAAGGATCAGTAAGTAGTGACTTTAGGAGGTCATTGTCACTGAATCTCAACCAAGTCATATATATACTAGCACAAGAGAAATATTCACTGTGAACTGTTTTCTTCTTTGTGTGTTATGGGACTGAGTTATCTGAAAGAGGCTTCAACTATTGTTCACCTGTTTAAGACCTTATTAACTAAATTGAAGGTTTTGAGGCAGGTTTTGGGGGGATATAATAAAATTTCTATGTGGATGTTGCTAATTAAAATGTTTTCCCTGGGTTGCTGCACACTTGGGTCTAATGTGCTTCATTCATACCTTTGCTAAATAATTGGGTAACGGTAGCATTTAAAAATTTTGAGAATAAGAGAGAATAGTTCTGAAAGATGGCAGAGTGATTTTTGTTTGTGTCTTTAACATTGCATATATGTTTTTACATGCATTATTTAGTTTGCTCCTTGCAGCTACTCTGTAAGATTGGGGTATAGTCTTAGCTCTATTTAACCTGTGAGAAAATTGCTCACAGAGAGGCTGATTTGTTCACAGTTCATCAGAAAGTGATAAATTAAGGCAGGCTTTCTGCCTCCTAGTGATATGATATTCCTTCCACTGAGACACATTACTTTGGAGAACATGTAGGGGAGTAGAAAGAGCACAGGCACCACATCTAGGCTTTCTCAACAGATTAAAACACTGTAATAATACCTTCTTTATTATTGAATGAGCAATCTATAAAATTCTTAGCCATTTGCTTGGCATGTAATGGGTGCTTATTAGATACTTCCCTCCACACTCCTTCTCCCTCTTTATAATGCCAGAACTCTTATGCAAAGTTGGTAACATGAGAATACGCCCCAGTGATCTGAGAGAACAAAATAGATGCTGATACAAATTTTTTAAAAAACCTTAAAGGTTTTCTCATTTTCCTCTTTCTCATTGTAATTGAGAAAGTAATTGGGGAGAGGGAACAATGGGAGTATAAGAATAGGAGATGAAGATACCTTGCGGTAAAAAATGAGATCTGTCATGTGCTGATCTTGGAATTTGCTGGCAAGGTCATGAGGCATAGCTATGTATTAGGAATTATAAATGAAAGAGAGAAACTTTTGAGAATATAGATACCTTCTGTGTGTGAAGGCTCTTCAGTGTGTGATTTCTTCATAATTTTGCTACTTATTCTTTTTCCCTGACCACTTACCAGAGAAGCCCAAAGAAAAGATGAAAACCCATTTCATATCTAGAATTGCCAGACTAAAATGGGGAAGATTTGTTTACTTTATGAAACCTGCTGTTTATGCCATTTCTGGTCTTCACTTTCATTGATAGTAGAGATGAATATATAGGTAATGTCCATGCTAGTATAACACATTAATATAAGCAATTCAGAATCATCCAAAGTTTGAAATTTCGGCTTTAGAAGACATGGTATCATTTTCTTATGCTAAAGATTTACATTATTAATTTTAAAATGAAATGAGTTTAAGCTCCCCAAAGAATCCATTATTTGGGAAACATGAAGAGTTCATCCAGATCATTCTGGAAAAGTGGAAGCAAATTTGTATTTTTCTATTTTAGCATAAGTAATCCACAAATGAATAATTCTCATACACTTAATTAAGATATACCTATTAAGCTTTTAAAGTTTACGTAATGGTTATCCAAGAAATGAAAATTACCGTAAAGCTCTAGTGTAATATATTACGTAGGCAGATTTTGCAGCTAGTCAGTCATTAAACCTAATCTTGTTCATCTTGGGGTCTGGCAGTTGCCTCGATTTTTGCTTTCTCATGACTCATTGTGGCTACCAGCCAGCTACTCCTGCCTGCCTCATTCAGCTATGAAAGTATTAAAAGTAGACCCATTACCACTATTTAATAGGATGCTTCTCAAGGAATTGGTATCCAGAAATATGTTATAGAAAAAATTAACCTTTGCATCTGGTTTATATTTATCTTATTTCTTTGTCTTTCCCTAGTTCTCTATTTTTACCCTGTGTATCTCTCTGTAAGCTGTCTCAGATCCTCTTTAGAAGAGGTGGGAAATAAACTAATATAATAATAATAATGATGATGATAGTAATGATGTAATATCATTATCCTGCTTCTCCTGTTCTAGCATCACAGGGCACAATAGCACTCCTTTCATAAAGCAGAAAATTCACCAGTTGCAGTTTGTTTAGTGGTGGAAGGTGAGCTCTTCCATCTTCTTAAAAAGATAGAGAAACTCTTACCACCCAAGTTTCCATTCATTTCAATGTTCAGTGTCCAGTAAACATTAGTTAAGCATCTACTCTGACTAGTATTATTTCTGAGAGACTCATGATCCTGACTTTGATGAGATTATATTTGCATTCCAAGGTTATAGAAATTATACAGGTTTTGAGAAATCTATTCTTTTAAAAGAGTAGTTAGTCGAATATTGTTAATTCATATATCCTCTTCATTCAAGATGCTATTCACCTATTCAGGATGCCTTATCAATGTTTTGTATAAGTTTGGTGTTTTTAGGTATGTTCATCCTTTGTATCACATTTTATCATTTTGCCTGAAATTGTACAGTAAGTCCTCACTCAGTGTCATTGACAAGTTCTTTCACTTTAAGCAAAATGACATATAACAAAACCAATTTTATCATGGGCTAATTGATATAAATAAGAGTTAGGTTTCTGTGGTAACTCTTCAATGTTATAACAAAATGACATCAAATGACACTGTTATTTGAGGACCTGCTGTATTTATAATTTCAAAAGGTATAAGTATTATGTTATACTTTTCTGACTGTATACATTTAGTTATCATTGTATTTTGAGTTTAAAAAAATTTAACCCAGACAAGACAATGTATTATTTTGGCAGTTAACTCAGATTATATTTTCCACTTTTTTAAAAAGAATATTTATTGTGTTAATATGCAAACTTGCTTTATTCCTTCAGAATCATTATATAAATCTCTGTGCTAATTATAATGATCAATTATAGGACATATTGATTATCTCAATTGTATTGCTTTATATTTTCAAGAGGAAAAAGCAGAATTATATGTGAAAGCCAGGTACCATATTTTCAAAAGCCAGCTGCTAGTTATACTAACTCCTACAAGTTTAACCAGTGGTTTCTTTTGGAAGTTACTACATGCCATCCTTGTGACATATTATTACATATTCTTCACCTATAATAATAATAAATGGCAAAAAAGAAATTTACAAAATGATCTTAAATTGTTAAATCTGCTTTGAAATTTTTAGGGTGTCTTCAAAATGTTGCAAAACAAGGATTAAAAGTGTCTTTCATAAAGAATGACAATGTAAATGTTTACCTGTTTAAAAAAGTTCTGTCCTGTAGAATTGTTGCCAAAAATAAACATTGAGTTGTCTCATATACTCAGTCTTTGATAATCAAGCTAAAGGTATTGGTATAATAGTTGGCAAATTAGAATAATTATACGTGGACTCAAATATAGCAACAGGAATCCCCTGTCACATTTTCATTCCCCATCCATGGAACAATTCCTTTTGTTACAGTATCTTCAGTTGTGATCCGGATGAACTGGGCCATGCCAGATGAGAAGCTCTATAGTTTTTCTATTTTTTATAGTATTGTTCCTCTTTATTGTTTTTTAAAATCAAGTAGGCTAAATATTGTATTACTGACTCCTTTTCAAGAAACGTGGAGAAGAGCCAGGGAATTATTTCTTTTGACAACTAGTAATGTCTCTAAGTTGTTCAAAATGATTTCTTTGTTTCTTTTAAACTCAGTGCTTAAATGACCTTTTCTCTTATAATCAATTTATTGTTAAGCAGTTAAACCCAAAAATCCATGGTGCAAAAAAGTAATTTCAGTTGTGTTTTATTGTATTGTGAATTAACCATTAAGGACTGATATATCTAAACAGTAGAAAAATATTTATTTTGTGATTAAGTATATAAAGTCAAATAATGTAATTAAGTTTTTAACTTAAGATTAAGTCAAAAATACATTTGTAGGATATTAGAATATGATTATTAGGAAGAGATAATGTATAGAAATGGTGAATTGTTAGCCTTTGTTGAGCTTTTAAAATTAATATCTTAATTTTTGCTTTGTCAAGACTTTATAAAGAACGATTAAGTCAGGTGGATGCAAAACTACAAGAAGTCATAGCTGGAAAAGCACCAGAATATTTGGAACCCCTGGCAACTTTACAAGAGAATATGCAAATTCGTACAAAGGTAGCAGGTAGGAAAGTGAAACATCTTTTTCATATAGTAGAATATGAACTTTTCAATAGGTTTAAAAGGTGTTTGTCAAGTGAGCATTTGTTGTTAATTGGAATTATAGGTAATTTACACTGACCAGAGAGTTTCACTGTCAATCAGTGCACAGTTATTTATCAAGTACCTCTTGCTCTTCTCTGCTGCCATAGGGGGATCCAAAAAGCAAAGCCCTAATGTTGCTCACAGTGTTGTTGAGAAAATACTTCCACATGTGAAACAACTAGGAACCATTATAGTTTCATTAAGAGATACTGTTACTGTCACAGCTTAATTTCCTATTAGATAAATTAAGGTTCAATTTAAATACTTAGTATTTTTGCCTGTCAGGGTGATAAGGATTTTTTATTTATTTATAAAATTAAAAAGTGTTTGATCAAGATGTAGAGAACAGGGAATTATCTGTCAGCTGGATAATTTAATGATAATTTTTAATTTGGTAGGATGTTTACTCATTTGTGGCAATAAATAAATGAAGACGTGCTATACTATATTTGTATGACTAAAATTCATTCTTTTGTTTGTAACTGGGATCCAACCTCAGAACTGTGTCCTAGCAGTCACAACAAGGGATATATCTGTTTAAAGATCATTCATTTTTTTAGAGTCAAACTAAAAACAATTTCGATTAATGAAGATGCTGATTGTTTTCTTTTTTTAGACACTAATCAATCCATATACTTGTTATACCAAAGGCATTGTTGATAATAGTTTCTTTTTGATATTAAACCTACCTTAATCCAAATTTTATTCTTCAGTGCTTAATAGTAATATGTAGATGATGTGATAATCGACTTGTTTGCTCTCTTTGCATGTTGGTTTAGCACACCCTTAAAACTAAACATGTCTGTAATTTTCTTTGACATTCTGAAAGAACTAAGTGGGACTTACTGGATGTTAGGAAATATTCCTTGAATCAGTTATTCAATTTTCTACTCTGTGGCCTTCCCTTTTGATTGTACAAAGAATAGTGTGTATGAATGTGTTGCTAATGGCATAGTTCCAGATGCCTGTCTCTTGCCTTTATCATATGAGAAAGGCTTACATTTCTAAGGACAGCTGTGACATAGAGTTTAGTATACACATCTAGAGTTCTGTACCAGTTTTTGATGGCATATTTGCATGGCTATGTGGCCTTGGTGCCTCTAAGTTAAACTCTCTTGAGCATCCATCCTGTAGCTAACGCCTGGCGGGAGCACTCAAACCACCCAGATTTTGTTATATCAGCTTATACATTTAATCCTCTTGGAAGCTTTGGACTCTACAAATAATTAATAGTTTTATGGTTATGCTGTCCAGTTGTTTGAATATATATGATTAAGGAAACCAGACTTTATTGACTGTTTCCATTATGAGTCCTCAGAGATTGCTTTTCATAGGAAAAGAGTTTTATTTTCATTTTGCTCCTTCTCTGTCAAACATTTAGGAATATTCCTCAGAAGAATGGGATAAGAACTAAAATTTGCAGTATAGTTTCTTTTGAACTCTTAAACTCTTAGTTTTCTAGTCTTCTATGATAACATGCTTTAACTGAGCCTTTTCATTTTTAGATTTTAAAGATAAAGTTAGAATCACTGATCAATTTTTTCTTAATTCATCTTATAAAATACAGTTAGGACAATTCCTGTAGGGAAGTGCTAATGAAACTATTTGTTGCTAACATAATAATTGTGTTTGGTTGCAGGAATCTATAGAGAGCTCTGCTTAGAATCTGTAAAGAACAAATATGAATGTGAAATTCAAGCTTCTCGCCAACATTGTGAGGTATTATTATTTTGCTTAACTTTTAAGCTAATGTTATTTCTTCAAGACTTTTCTGAGTACAGAAGTTAAAAAAGTAAATAAAATAAGCAAAGCAAAATTAAATACTTTAGCTCATCACTTTTGTGAATTTTTGGTTTTTTAACTGCAGTTGTACTGGAAGCTGTATTGGAAATAAGACACAAAGAAAGGACCATAGAAAAGAACTAAGTGAGATAATTTTAGAAGTTTTGCAACTATTACCTTAAAAAGACTTTGTAACGATTATGTCATTTGGCATCATTAAATATATTAGTATAATTAGTGTAGTATGCAAGTTAAGACTCAAATATGCATGTCCAGTATTACAGTTACAATATTGGTCTATGTTATCAATTTCTGACTCTCTAACTCTATTTCCACATCTTTGGGCATAATTCTCTATTTATGGCAAAAAATAGATGTATATGTCTATATGTTCTGTTTTTTTTGAATAGCATTTAAAAAACAATGCTGCCCTGCCAGGGTAGTCCTGTTGGTTAGGGCGTCATCCTGATGCCAAGGTTGAAGGTTTGATCCCCAGTTGGGGCACATACAGGAAGCAACCAATGAAAGCATAAATAAGTGAAACAACAAATCAGTGTTTCTTTCTCTCTCTCTCTCTCTTCCTCTCTTCCCTTCTCCCTACCCCTTCCCCTCTCTCTCTAAACATCAATAAATCAAAAATTAAAAAATAAAATAAAAGAAATATCTTTTTGGTGTTTATTGGCTGCTTGGATTTTCTTTCCTAAGAATTGCGTGTTCATGTCTTTTGCCTTTATGTTGGCCTGTTAGTCTTTCCCTCATTGACGGTAGAGGTTCTTCGTGTATTCTGGGCACCAGTGCCTTGCTGGTCATATGTTTTGCAGATATTTTTATCCAGGCAGTGGGATGTCTTTTCACTCTTTTTGATGACTTGATGAACAAAAGTTTGACATTTTGATGTAGTTGAAGTTAGCATCTTTCTTTTATGATATGTGCTTTGTCTTCCCTACTTTGAGGTAAAAAGATGTATCTTCCTTTTAAAGCTGAATATTTGCTTTTCGCCCTGGCTGGTGTGGTTCAGTGGATTGAATGCTGGCCTGCAAACCGAAAGGTCACTGGTTGGATCCCCAGTCAGGGCACATGCAAGAGGCAAGTGATTCCCAGTTGGGGGCATGTGAGAGGCAACCGATCGTTGTATCTCTTGCACATTGATGTTTCTCTCCCTCTCTTTTTCCCTCCCTCCCCCTCTCTCTAAAAATAAATAAATAAAATATTTAAAAAAAAGAAAATTTTCTTTTTAACATTAGATTGATAAATTACCTTTAATTACTTTTTGTGTATGATATAATGTATAACCTAATTTTACTTTTTTTCACATAGATAGGTAATTTCAACACTCTTACATACTCTATTGTTTCCTCATTAATCAGCAAATTGTAACTCTTTTATATCAAATGTCCATATATGTGATGGCCGGTTTCTAGCTTTTTTCATCTGTCCCATTGTTCTGTTTGGCTAGTTTTGCACCAGTATCACAGTATCTTTTTTACAGCTTTAAATCTAGTAAATCTTGATAACTCAATAACCTGATGATTTTACCTTGTTCTTTTTCTTCTCACAATTGTTAGAGTTAAAAGAATTTTTGTTTTTAGTAACATTTTAAAACAATAGCTTTATATTTTCTGCTGCTGTAATTTTGTATATTGAGAAGTAATTTTGTATATTGATATTATATCCAAACTTATTTACCTCTCTTAATTCTAATAATTACATTACAGATTCTTAGATTTTTCCACGTAGACTATATCATTTTTGAATAATGCCAGTTTGTTTTTTTCCAATCTGATCTTCCTCTTACTTGTTTTGCTTGTTTTATTGACACTGATAGGACCTCCAATCAGTGCAGCATGGAATAGAAGTAGTGAAAGTAGGTCATCGCTGTGTTCTTGATTTTAAGAGAATGCTTCTAATAGTTTTTCAATAAGTATATTTATTGTTAGATTTTGATAAATACTCTTTTTATCAAGTTAAGGAAATTTACTTATGTTTCTTGTTTTCTAAGAATTTTTACTGTAAATAATTGTTAGATTTTATTAAGTGCCTTGTCTGACTCTATTGAATTAGTCATAGTTTTTTGCTCTTTTTAATACATTAATGTGGTGGCTTAGGTTATTAATGGATTTTCTTTCTTTTTTTTTTAAAGATTTTATTTATTTTTTAGAGAGAGGGGAAGGGAGGGAGGAAGAGAGGGGAGGGAAGGACACATTGATATAGGAGAGATAGAAAAGAAACTTCGATTGGTTGCCTCTCACACGTCCCCAGTCGGGGACCCTGCCCACAATCCAGGCATGTGCCCTGACTGAGGAGTTGAACTGGAGACCTTTGGGTTCGTAGACTGGTGCTTAATCCACTGAGCCATACCAGCCAAGGCTATTAATGGATTTTCTAATGTTAAACCACCTTTAGATTCCTGGAGTTACTGTTTTTCTTGTGCATTACCAGATTCATTTGCTAATGTTTTATTTAGAAGCTTTACTTCTATATTTATAAATGAGATTTAATTTTTAATTCTCACTCTGCCTTTAATTTGATTTCAAGATTTGTGAAATGAGTTAGGAATAGTCCATATTTTTCTCTTCCATAGCAGTACATATTTAAGATTGCATTAATCAGTTTCATGAGTGCTTAGTACACCTTGTTTTTATGACATATATATTTTTAACGGTCTCATAGAAAAGTTGCAAAAGAAAGTACAAAAGAACTTTTTTGGTGAACATGAGAATGAGTTTGAAACATGATACCCCATCACCCCTGAATTCTGTAACATATATTTCAGACAAATGAGGGGACATTCTCTTATATAACCACACTACAGTCATCAACATCAGGAAATGGACATTGATATGTTGCTATCATCCAATCCTCAGGCTCCATTTAAGTTGGAGCAGTTGTCCCAGTAGCGCCCTTCATACCAAAGAGAGTCAGTTGAGACTCACGTATTGTCTTCATTATTGCATTTAGCTGTTATGTCTTTTTAGTTTCCTTCAATGTGGAACAGTACCTCAATTTTTTCCTTGACTTTCGTTATCTTTCCATTTTTGAAAATTTTAGGCTAGTTATTTTGTAGAATCTTACTCAATTTTAAATTGCTATTTTTTTATGATTAGAGCTAGGTTTTGCATCTTTGGTAGGAATATAACAGCAGTGATACCATGTTTTTCTCATTGAATTCTATCAAGCAGTGCACAATTTTGATATGTACCATTATTGGTAATGCACAGTTCGATCAGTTGTTTTAAGTGGTGTCTTCCAGGTTTCTCTTAAATAAACTTTTTTCTCATTGTGATTAATAAGTATATAGGGGAGAAGTCCGTTGGAACTATGCAGATATCTCATTCTGCATAATACTTTTAATATATTTAATTATGGAAGTATGGACTCATTGTTTCCTTACTCTTTTTTTATTTTTTATTTTTTTGGTCTACTTCATCTTTCAATTACTAAGGGAAGTATATTAGAATTTCTCTCTGTGATGGTAGATTTGTTACTGCTATTTTTTTTCTTAACTTCCTGAGAAAATCACATACTATTCTTGTCAAAACAGTAAAGACATGTATCATGTGAGATTTGGAGGCAGAGGTACCAGTGATGGTATGCTCCGTAATGCACGTCCACTGTCTCGGGTTCCTTTGATCAAAAAAGATGGTACAGTTTGAGACCGAATGCTCAGGATTCCATGCCCCCAGCTGAAACTTGCCTCCCATGGAATTTCTTTTTTATCTTTTTTCTTTTGTTCTTTCTTTTTTAAATTGTAAAAACACACAACATGAGATCTACCCCCTTAACACATTTTAAGTGTACAATATAATATTGTTAACTATAGGCACACTGTTGTACCACAGATCTCTAGAACTTTTATACCCATTGAATAGCCACGCCCCATTTCTTCTTCCCCATAGCCCCTAGCAACTACCATTCTACTCTTTGCCTGTATGTGTTTGACTTGTTTATATACCTCCAGTGAGTATCATGCAATATTTGTTCTTCTGTAACTGGCTTATTTCACTTAGCAGAGTGCCCTCAAGGTTCATCCATGTTGTAGCATATGACAGGATTTTCTCCTTTTTTAAGATTGAATACTATTTCATTGTGTATATACATCACATTTTCTTTATCCATTCATCCTTCAGTGTTTATTTAGGTTGTTTACCACATCTTGGCTGTAATGAATGGTGCTGTAATGAACATGAGAGTGCGAATATCTGCTGGGGATCTTGATTGCATTGAATTTGTAAGTCGCTTTAGGTAGTTATAGACATTGTAACAATTTTAAGTCTTCCAAACAGTGAACATGGAATATAATTTTATTTGTTTGTTTTCTTTAATTTCTTTAATCAAAAGTTTTCAGTGTATAGTACTTTCCTTAGTTAATTCATAAATATTTTGTTCTTTTTGATGCTATTATTAATGGGATTGTTAACTTCCCATATCTCCTTGTATTTCTATCAGTTTTTCTTCCTTTTTTTTTTAAAGATTTTATTTTCTTATTATTTTTAGAGAAGGGAAGAGAGGGAGAAAGAGAAGGAAGAAATATCAATGTGTGGTTGCCTCTCGAGCACCCCCTACTGGGGGCCTGACCTGCAACCCAGACATGTGCCCGGACTGGGAATTGAACCGGGTGACCCTTTGGTTTGCAGGGTGGCACTCAGTCCACTGAACCACATCAGCCAGGGCAACATTTTATTCTTTTTTAATGCTCTGCGTTCTTTGTAACAACGATTTTTCTTTAAAGTCTATTTTGTCTGATAATTAAAACAGCTGCCCTGGGTATATTTGGCCTGGGCTTTTCCTGATAGAAGGTTTTTTCATTCTTTTTGTTTCTATCAGCTTTTCTCTGGCCTTATATTTTAGGTGTATTACTTGTAAATAGCATATGACGATTTATAATAAATTTATTTTATTTATTGATTTTAGAGAGAGAGAGATTGAGAGGAACCATTGATTTGTTGTTCTACTTATTTCTCCATTCATTGGTGGATTCTTCTGTGTGCCCTTACTGGGGATTGAACCCACAACCTTGACATATTGGGATGATGCTCTCACCAGCTGAGCTACCTGGCCAGGGCTATAATAAATCTATTTGAATAATCTCTGTCTTTTAACTGGTAAATTTAGTCTGAATATATTTATAGTGATTACTTTGATATTTAATGCCAGTCTATTCTGTGTTTTCTGTCTGTTCTGCTTTATTATTTTTCCTTTTTTTTGTGTGTGACTTATTGAGTTTTAACAATTACATCATAAAGTTATATTCTCTATTTTTATTATTTTAATAATTACCCTCATACCTGCTATTTCTGTATTTTAATGATTACTTTAAACTTCAGCATGCATACCTATAATAGTAGAATCAAAATATTAATCAATAACTCTGCCCTCCTCCTGAAATATGAAGGACCTTAGAACTCTCTCAGCATTATGCTAAGTGAAATAAGCCAGGCAGTGAAAGACAGCTACCATATGATCTCAACTATACATGGAACCTAATCAACAAAATAAACAAGCAAGCAAATATAACCAGCAACATTGAGATAAAAAACAAACTGATAGTAACCAGAGGGGAGGAGGGAGGGTGATGATGGGGGAAAGGGAGGGGAAGGGTCATCAAGGAACATGCATAAGGGACCTGTCAACAAAGCCAAATGGGGGAAGGATTAGGGGTGGGAGGTGGGGGTGGGTGGGGCTGGGGAAAGTGGTGATGGGGAAATTTTGACAAAAACAGACAAACAAAAAAGTGGATAGGGGGAGGCTGGGAGTAGTGTGGGAAATTAAGAAGCTAAAGAACTGGTGTGTGCAGCCCGTGGACATGGACTAAGAGGTGTGGGAATAATGGGATGGGGTGCAGGGCGGGGGGGGGATATAGGGGGAGAAATGGGACAACTGTAATAGCATCCTCAATAAAATATATCAAAAAACAAAATGTCTTCAAATCCTCTTCAAAAAATAAAAAGAACTCTCTCACTCCAGTTACTCCCTCACAAATCATAAGTTACAGCTGTATGGTATTTTATTTGCATCTTGCTTTTTCATCCTTCAAATAAGACATTATTTTGACTTTATAGATTTAGTTCTTTTAGGTTTATCCATATTTTACTAGATTCTTGCTTACTGTTTATGAGCTGCAAGCCTTCCTTTCAGGTTCATTTTTTCTTGAACATCCTAGGCATTCGTTTACAGGGAGTCTGTTAGTGGTAAACTCAGTTTTTATTTGTCCAAAAATAATGTCTTTATTTGCAATAATTCTGGGATAGTTAAGGGGGATGTACTACTCTAGGTTGACAATTATTTTCTCTTCAACATTTTTAGGATCTTACTTTCCACAGTGTGTCTTTAGAAGTCTACCGTCATTTTCTTCCCCTCACTGGCTACTTTTAAGCTGTCCTGTTTATTGTTCTTCAGTTTCTCTCCTATATGTCCCTATAGAGATTATTGTCTCCTGACTTGAATTTGCTGTGCGTTCTGAATCTAAGAGTTTGTTTTCCATTAATTATGGAAATTTTTCAGCTGTTATCTTTTCTGGTATTACCTTATCCATTGTCTCTACTTCCTTCTTCTGGAACTCTAAGTAGTCATATGTAAGTCCTCACTCTACCTGCCATATTGCTTAATATTTCATGTTTTATTTAAAAAGTTTTTTGAAGGTTTTATTTCTTTTTAGAGAGAGGGGAAGGAGGGAGAAAGAGAGGGAGAGAAACATCAATGTGACAGAGGAACATCCATTGGTTGCCTCTTGCATGCCCTCAACCGGGGACCTGAACTGCAACCCAGGCATGTGCCCTGATGGGAATCAAACCTGAAACCTTTTGTTTTGGAGGCCAACACTCAATCCACAAATCCACACCAACCAGGGCAATATACTTCATGTTTTTTATTCAGTACATAATTATGTGAAGTTCTTCAGAGTCTAATTTTGCTGTTTTTATTTCTGCCAAACCTCACAGTTTTATTTCATGATTCTGAGTTATAGCACAGGCTTTAACATGAAAAGTGGTTCCCCTCTCCCATGTCTAAATTTTGCATCCTGGTGGGAATTACCTAACTCCTTTAGCTACTGCTTCTGGAATTTGACCTTATATTTCTACATAGTATCAGTTTTAGACATTATCTATTTATTTCCTATTATGGAAACTGAGAATTGTATAATAGTTTCCTTCATCCCATTCTTCTAATATTGTTGTCACAATTTTTGTTTTTGTTTTAACTGTAAACATTGCTCACTGAGTGAAGAGTTGTACTATGCTTAAACTTCTCTTTTTATAACAACAATTTTTAACTTTGGAAATAATAATGGTTTAATTTATTGTTTGTTACTTTTCTCTGTAATTATCAACTTTTTCCAGAGACTCCAGTAGATCTGTGAAAGTTTCCTAACACTATTTATAAAATCAATACATGTGATTGAATGCATCAAATAGTGAATGCGTGCTGTTGTCCTCTGGCGTACCTCCCTCCGGGGAGCAGCCCTTCCACCCCTGGGTCCCCTGTCCTCCTGCTCTGTCCTGCTCCATCAAGTTAGAACTTGTCAGCTGCTGGGTTCTAGAAGTATTTGTTCCTTTTAGGAATGTATTCAACTTTCATTTGTGAGCCTAACATGAAAAGGAGGGCCCTCTGCTTTCCAGGTTTTATATGTATTTTCTCCTGGACTGCCTATCCAGATTCTCCTTTATTTTTTTTTAGATTTGGAAGAAGTAGTCAGTCTTTTCAGAATATTGCCTCCTCACTCACATTTTTCTTTACAAAGAGCACACTCGGGTACAGTGTATGTAGTATAGACCTTGGAGCTCTATCTTAGTTTAGTTACCATATTCAGGGATTATAGCATGAGATTATGCCCCTCCCTTTGTTTGATAACTGCAGGCATTTGTTGATTTATTTTGTATGTATGTTTTTGTAGTTTATTACGTCTTGCAGAAGAGAGAGTTTGTGATTGGGTTCATTTTTAATCTTATCCTAGAAGTCTCTCCCTGGTTTTCAAATTCTGAATTTTTAGTGTCTGCAGAGCAATAATATGGATGTCTAATAATTTATGTAGCCTATACTCTGTTGCTGGATTTTCTTTGTGCCTAATTTTATGCACTGTAAGTATTGCCATTGTGAGTGTCCTTTATTATATACAACTTGGGCTGAGGTTATTTTCTTTCTTTCTTTCTTTCTTTTTTTCTTTCTTTCTTTCTTTCTTTTCTTTCTTTCTCTCTCTCTTTCTCTTTCTTTCTTTCCTTCTTTCTTTCCTTCTTTCTTTCTTTCTTTCTTTCTTTCTTTCTTTCTTTCTTTCTTTCTTTCTTTCTTTCTTTTAAAAATGTTTTTATTTATTTATCTTTAGAGAAAGGAGGGAAAGGGAGGAAGAAAGAGATCCATTGATTGGTTGCCTCCTATATACGGCCTGTCCAGGGACCAGATTGCAACCCAGGCCTGTGCCCTGACTGGGAATGGAACTGATGACCTTGCCCTTTGCATGTTAATACCCAACCAATTGAGCTACACCAGTCAGGGCTGAGGTTGTTTTTTCTTAGGATGGAAACTCAAAGTGTAATTACAGATCAAAAGATACAATCATGAAGACCCTTAATACTTGTTTCTGAATTGCTATCCAAATCCAAGATATTGAATCAGTTTATATACTAGCAGGAGTCAGCATTGTGGATTATAATTGAAAAAAAACAACACAACTTCGCCCCGAGTAGCTCAGTTGGTTAGAGCATCATCCGGTTATGCCAGGGTTGCAGGTTTGATCCCCAGTCAGAGCACATACAAGAAATTGGTTAATAAATTCATAAATTAAGTGGAACAGCAAATTGATGGTTTTTTTCCTCTCCCTCCCCACCTGTCTAAAATCAATAAATAAAAAAATTAGCATGGGGGAAGGGGATAGGTGGATGTGGAAGATGGTATGGGGGGATAAATGGTGATGGAATAAAATAAAATGAATTTTAAACAATTTAAAAATACAACTTTGCTAAGTGAAAAATAATATTACATAATCCACATTTTAATCTGCTTTTGGGTTCTCTCTCTCTCTCCCTCCCTCATTTTGGCCTATTTTGGAATGGGGATGGGCAGTATTTAGATTTTCTTACAGAGTATTCCATGTTTATTTGATACCATCTTACGGCTTTTGAGCATTTATCATGTTAATTTTTTATTACCTTTTACTTTGCTTTTAAATTTTATTTTAATTTTTATGCTATTAAATATATTAGTCTTTTCCTTTATGACTTCTCCTAATTTTTGTTCTTTGAAAGGCTTCCTTTATCTCAACATCAAATAATTATCATCTTTCATTTAATTCTTTTAGATTTCATTTTGCAAATTTAACTCTTTAGTCCATTTATTTTCATGTATAATGTGAGTCAAAGAATACTGAGCTTTTTTTGTACATAGTTAAGCTCATTTTTCCCTTGTTATTTATTATCAGATTTTCAGACGATTTGAGAAGTCACCTTTATCATATACTAAAATTTCGCTTAACCAGGGTCTGTTTCTGAGCTTTTAAATTCTATTCTGCTTATCTTTTTATTGCAGCACAGTATACTTTAAAAAATTAGCCTTATAATATATTTCAGTCGCTGATAATGCAAGTCCTTCAAAAAATCTCCCAGGACTGGGGGGACCTGAAGGTAGTTGAGGCCTGTGAGGTGCATAAGTCAAGGAACCGCCAAAGGGGAGCTGGTTCTGAACACAGGCCCGGGGGAGATCAGTACAAAAATGGAACTTTGGAGCCACTTTCCTGGGCTCCCTGAAGCTTTGCTGACGAGAGAGAGCATAGGTGTCAGCCTGGGGAAGGGCTCAGTGAGCGCATTCACTCAGTCTAGGTATGAACATTGAAGGAAATGCAGGGTCTCAAAGCCAAATATGTAATTATAAGTAGTACTTTTAAAGGCTGAATTACCAGTTGAACATAGAAGCCTCCGCAGGCACCCAGGCAATTGAGTTTGGATTTCCAGGTATCCTCTAGCTGCTATATATGACTTTTTTTCCTCCTCAGGGAAACCCTGTGAGGCTCTTAGTGGCTTGGGGATAAGGGAGAGAAGAATGAGGAAATAAGAATGAGACTAGAATCAAGGCACTTCTATCTGTATGCTCTAAAACGTACCTGTAATATCTTTAGAAATACCTCCAAAGCTTCAGACATTTCAGTCCCATTGTGACTTTTTCTTTTAATTATAAAAAATGGTTAGTGGATTTATTTTAGAATTTCTGCTTGGTCAAGGGCAAATTTATCTATAGAAAGGAGATAACACACCAGATAAACTCATAGTCTTTTTTTTTTTTAACATTTTATTTCTTTTCAGAGGGAGGGTACAGGAGGGAGAAAGAAAGGGAGAGAAACATCAATGTGCAAGATATACATCAATCGATTGCCTCTCTCATGCCCCCAACTGGGGACCTGGCCTGCAACCCAGGCATGTGCCTTGACTGGGAGTCAAACCGGTGACCTTTAGTTTCGCAGGCCAGCACTCAGTCCACTGAGCCACACCAGCCAGGGCTATCATACGCAAATTTAGATGTTCTTAAACAGTTTAATTGCATGTAGTTAAATCTGTATTTAGCTTCTGTATAATTGCATGTACTTAAATCTGTATTTAGCTTCTAATCTATATTTTCTGGGGTTTTTTTATATTTTGATTTTTCATCTTTAACATTTTGAAGTTGAAGTAAAAAAGCAAACAGAAGCACCATTAATTAAAGTACTCTAAGACTAATTTATTTAGTAGTCCTGGTTAAGATAGACCATTTTTTTCTTTCTACTTATGTGTAATCTTATTTTTTTAGAGTGAAAAGCTTTTATTATATGATACAGTCCAGAGTGAACTAGAGGAGAAGATAAGAAGGCTTGAAGAGGACAGACACAGCATTGATATTACCTCAGGTGATGGGAATGATGTGATTGTGATATTTAATTTAAGTGACACTGAACCTTTGCTTATGTAGTATCTCATAATATCTTAGTTTCCTAATATAAATGTTAGTAAATGAAGTGTTCTACTGAGAGGGAGAAAGGGGAGACTAATAAAGAATTTGACAGCATTGTGATTGTTGCTTTGATTTGAACTCACTTCAGAAAGATGCAGAAAATGGAGCACACGAAAAGGGACAGAATATATGCCTGACAGGAGCTGTAAGAATAAGAATAATACACTATAGGAATAGTAAGAATATTATTATAATATGAGAATACTATTGGAAGACAATAAGAATAGATGTGGAAGATAGCAATAGTGTATATTCTTCCCTTTAAGTCTTGAAAAATTGTGATGTGGAAGAAGGAATAAAACCCTTTTCTCTTTGGTACCACACAAACTAGGACAACTGAATAGAAATTACAAGGAGGCAGATTCGTGTCTCAGATGAAGGAAACACTTGTTAATTAGATTAGCCCAATGTGAAACTGGCTTTTTAGGGGTATTGTGGAAAGGCTTTCTCCATTGCATGGAATATTTACTGGGTTATCCTACAGTTATTGCATATGTATTATTTTATTTTTATAAATCCTGTTTCTCTGGTATAGAGTAGACTTAGTGGATTCAGGCAAACTGAGCTTAATGCCACTGTTCCATTTCCTGCTAGTAGGGTAACCATGCGTGACAGTCACTTTAGCTTTTCTAAGTTGGTCTCTTCTGTAAAACGGAAGCAAAGAGAGTATCTACCTCAGAGGCAGCTTTGAGGATTAGTTTAGGCAATTCATATCATGTATAGTTAACAAAGTCCCTGACATATATTCACCAATTATTAGTTATTAAGTGCTAAGTTGATTTTTACTTTAATAAAAGCAGAGAAAAAATTGTAAATACATAGGTGCTTATGAAATTATGTAATCACATGTCTATACACATATACATAGCTGCAAATGAAATTTTGCCACCTTGAAATTACTGTTTTTTTTCCCTCCTTTGATCTTCAGAAATCAGCTAATACTTAAATTTTATTTACTTGCCAGAGCTATGGAATGATGAGCTTCAGTCAAGAAAAAAGAGGAAAGATCCTTTCAGTCCTGACAAAAAGAAGCCAGTTGTTGTTTCAGATATCTTTTTCAAAATTTCTGGGTTTTTGTTGTTGTTGTCTTATGTATATTTTTGTGCTGTACATACCTTTGTAACTTTTATTAGTATATATTGCCTTTATTTGCAAGATCTTATAATAAGCAGAAGATGATTTATAAAACTGATTAAATGCAGAAGAATATAATTTAGATTAAGAGGGGCAGGGGAGGAGTAGAAATTTAGTTACAATCTCAACTTCAAAAATTAATATGGCTTTATAGTTCACCAGGGCTTTCATGTTAAAGAGTTGTTTAGTATATAGCATGATTGCTTAATTCTTGTGTGTTTTTAAAATATTTTTAATGTTTCTCAAAGTGGAGTGTCTTTAAATTAATATGTGCATTCATTCTTAGCATTTCCTATGGTACCCTCGCCCTACCCCTACCTTCTTCCACCTCAAAACAGTGATCAGGTTGGTAGTGTATCTGGCAGTGATATATAGGGTGGAGCAAAAGTAGTTGTTCAACAAACATTTCAAAAATTTATATGGAACCATAAAAGAACCCCAAACAGCTGCACCAGTTTTGAGAAAGAAGAACAAAGTAGGAGGGATCACAATACTGGACCTCAAACTATATTACAAGGCCACTGTAATCAAAACAGTCTGCTATTGGCATAAGAACAGACACATAGATCATTGGAACAGAACAGAGAGCCCAGAAATAAACCCGTGTCTCTATGGTCAATTAATATTCACCAAAGGGGGCAGAAGCATAAAATGGAGTAAAAATAGCCTCTTCGACAATTGGGAGATCTGGACAGCTACATGCAGAAAAATGAAACTCGACCACCAACTTACACCACACACAAAAATAAAGTCAAGATGGATAAAAGACTTAAATATAAGTTGCGACACCATAAAAGTCCTAGAGGAGAACTTAGGCAGGAAAATCTCAGATATTCCACACAGCAATATTTTCACCAGTCTCCCCTAGAACAAGGGACATAAAGGAAAGAACAAATGGGACTTCATCAAAATAAGAAGCTTCTGCACAGCTAAAGAAAACATCAGCAAAATGAAAAGGGAACCAACCGTATGGGAAAATATATTTGTCAATGATACCTCGGACACGAGTTTGATCTCCAAAACATCTAAAGAACTCACATGACTTCACTCCAGGAAACAAACAATCCAATTAAAACATGGGCAAATGACCTGAACAGACACCTCTCCAAGGAGGACATACAGAGAGTCCAGAGACTTATGAAAGGATGCTCAGCATCACTAGCCATCAGAGAGATGCAAATTAAAACCACAATGAGATACCACTTCACACCAGTCAGAATGGCTATCATACAGAAATCAACAAACAAGAAGTGCTGGCGAGGATGTCGAGAAAAGGGAACCCCAGTGTACTGTTGGTGGGAATGCAGACTGGGGCAGCCATTGTGGAAAACAGATTGGAATTTCCTCAGAAAACTAAAAATGGAACTGCCGTTTGACCCAGCAATTCTACTGCTGGGATTATACCCTAAGAATCCTGAAACACCAGTTCAAAAGAACCTATGCCCCCCAATGTTCATAGCAGCACAATTTACAATAGCCAAGAATTGGAAGCAACCTAAGTGCCCAACAGTAAATGAGTGGATCAAAAAACTGTGGTGCATTTACACAATGGAATACTATGTAGCAGAAAGAAAGAAAGAGCTACTTACCTTTCCTCACAGCATGGATGGAACTGGAGAGCATAACGCTAAATGAAATAAGCCAGGTGGTGAAAGACACATACCATATGATCTCACCTGTAAGTGGAACCTAGTCAACAAAACAAACAAGCAAAACATAACCAACAACATTGAAATAAAAAACTGACAGTAACCAGAGGGGAGGAGGGAGGGAGATAATGGGGGAAAAGAAGAAGGCGGCTCATCAAGGAACATGCACAAAGGACCCATGGACAAAACCAAATGGGGGAAGGATTGAGGGTGGGAGGTGGGGATGGGTAGGGCTGGGGAAAGTGGTGAAGGGAAAATGTTGACCAAAACAAAACAAAAAATAGGGGGAGGCTAAGAATAGTATAGGAAATTGAGGAGTCAAAGAACTGATATGTACAACCCATAGACATGAGCTAATAGATGTGGGGATGATGGGATGGGGTGCACGGTGGAGGGGATAAAGGGGAGAAAATAATGGGACCACTATGATAACATAATCAATATACCAAAAAAAAAGTAGTCAAATTGTTCATATGGAACATAATACAATAATAAATAATACAAGAATAAACAGTGTTTCATGTACTTAGAACTATAAACCTACTTTTGTCCCATCTTGGAGAATTAAGAGAATATGGTTAATGTTAATATCTTAAGTACTAAGGTTTTTAAAGAATAATTTTAAGTCAGAAATCAGCATGCCAAGGGATTATGTCCAGAAATCATTGTTACATTCTTTGGAAAGCAGCAGTTTGGAAGTATAATTCAAAGTGTGAAATTCTTACAACTAAATGACCTTGACTTTTCAACGTCCATATATAGTTTATATGCTACAAGATCTGGATATTCTTGAAGACTGGACAACAATTAGGAAGGTATGATTAAAGAGTAATGGAATACAAGTATATTTTTATGGTTTACTTAAGATTCAATGTTTTTTCACTAGTACATTAAAATATGATCATTATAAATATGCTTTACTTTTTTTTAGTTTTTAAAAAAAATTTATTTTTGATTTTAGAGTGCCGGGAAGGGAGGGAGAAAGGCAGAGAAGCACCAATGTGTGAGAGAAACATTGATCGATTGCCTTCTGAATGTGCCCTGACCAGGGATGGAACCTGCACCCAGGCCTGTACCCTAACTGGAATCGATCTGGTGACCTTTTGGTTTGGGAGATGATGCCTAGCCAACTGAGCCACACAGGCTGGGGCTAAATGTTTTACTTTGCAACAGTCTCTTTAAGGCAATTAATGCTAATACAGATAGCAGTGAATTGAAGGAATATATTAAGAGAGATGTCAAGTTTTTTTTTTCTTGTAATAATATAATTAATAATTTAGGCAAAAGTACAGAAAAGCATTTATTTAGATATCCTAAAAATAATATTAAAGACCCTGGCCAGGTAGTTCGGTTGGTTAGAGCATCATCCCAATACACCAAAGTTGTGGGTTGGATCCCTGGTCAGGGTACCTACAAGAATCAACCAATGAACGCATAAATAAATGGAACAACAAATCAGTGTTTCCCTCCCTCCCTCCCTTCCTCTCTCTCTAAAATCAATAAATAAAAATAAAAAACCCAAACCATTCTGTGCTTGGTTCTTAGCATGCTCCTGGCTCACAGAAGGCACTCAATAAATACTTGTTGAATGAATTAAAATGAAAACTTGAACCTTTATTTTATGTCTTGCATTTTGTCATCAAAGATTTAAGAATTATAGGATTTTCTGTGCTTGTTTGAAAGTGGAGACTTGTTTTCCTTAACAATTTTTCCATTTTTAGAAACTTTTTAGTTGAGAATTAGAGATTATTTCACATATTAATAATACCTCCCAGAGAAATCATTATTCTTTATATATAAATACAAATGGTGAACCCCCCAAAACCCCCAGAATTTATTTATAAAAAATTGTGTGTGTATTCTCACATGTTTAAACTTCTGTCACCTTGAAAATACTTTCCATCTGATGCAATACACCTTTCGAGGCAGTTTTTTTCACTGCTCAAAACAGTTTTGAACTTGTCAATTTTGATGCTTTTTTGTGCTTCTCTCATTTTTTTGTTTGTTTGGTTTTTTTGTTTCACCTCTTCCACATTGGCAAAATGTTTCCCTTTGAGGACTTTTTAAACCCCGGGAAACAAAATAAAGTCGCTTAGGGTGACATCAGGTGAATAGAGAGGGTGAGGCAAAACTACTGAACATGCCTTGGATGGTGTGGTTCAGTGGATTGAGTACCAGCCTACAAACCAAAGCGTCGCTGGTTTGATTCCCTGTTGGGACACATGCCTGGGTTGCGGGCCAGGTCCCTGGTGGGGCATTAGAGGCAACCACACATTGATATTTCTCTCCATCTCTTCCTCCCCTTCTCTAAAACTGAATAAATAAAATCTAAACAAAACAAAAACGGTAGTGAACACTTGAGTGCAATGTGGACAGGTGTACTCATAAATCACACATCATGAAATGGGCCAACACTGTGAAAGACTTTTAAAAAAATTCACTGAAGCTGCTTGCAGCCGCTCACAATGCCAGCTGTTACACTGATACAGATGGGTTCCTAGAACACTCGCCTAGTGGGGAAGCCTGTATTACAAGGGGCCTGCCCTCCAGAAAATAATTCCATTGTGTTTTTTTGGGGGGTCCCCCTCATATATTCTTTATGGTCTCAGACATTAACAACCAAAATATACTTCGTCTATGAACTCAGTGATGTCTTTCTTTTCTCTTTATTAAGGCGATGGCTACACTGGGTCCACACAGAGTGAAAACGGAACGTAAGTCACTTAGTCTGAGTTCAGAAATATTCTTTATGGAGACTTGTTGAAAAGAGTTAAGTCATCTACACACTAAAGAGTTTCCCCTACTTAAAATTGGCCTTTGTAATTGATAATGTCCCTCTTCCCCTTCTGGCATTTGTCTAGTTAATTAATGATTTAGTGTACATTATTTAGCTTTATTTAGTACTTATATTAAAAACTTAGTGAATTATATAGAAAAAGTGAGAAATTAAATTTTCTTATTTCTATTAGGTTTATTACCTAAGAAACATTTTTCATGTTTTTTCACATATATGCATGGATGGTGTTAATTCTTAATGTTCTGTTTTTTTTTTCTGACAATGTCTTATTAATATAACAGTTTTTGAACTGATCCCTTTAGCACCTGTGAAACTGGAAAAACATTTGCACAGTGCTAGATCTGAAGAGGGAAGATTATATTATGATGGTGAATGGTATATACGTGGACAGACAATATGTATTGACAAAAAAGATGAATGTCCTACAAGGTAAAAAGCCTTTATCATTTCAGAGTTTACAACATTGTTGTCAGTAAATATTTGCTGCCCTTATTGTATACTTTTAATGTATCATTAGTTGGCCGTGGATCCTTTTTTTCTCTTGATGTATGATTTGATTAGCATATGTGTACACCAGTGTTGATATTTATATACCAGAGTTACATATTAAGTTCATGAACACAAGTATTAGCACAAGTGGAAATCTTGGAATTATTTAACCAGGTAAGAGGTCCTATTTGTTAACTTTTATAGTAGATGTCTTGTTATGATCCTAATATTATGTCTTCAAATCAGAATATTGTGAATTTGACCGTGTGCTTCCATAATGTGTGGACCTATCAGTCCTTCGTTTTATTTTTTGGCATGTGACAGTGTTTTAGGTAAGAAGAATGTAGATCAATTAGAGTAGGAAAGGAATGGAAAACTCGAAAACTTTAAGAGTAACAGTAATTAGAGTAAAACTTGAAAACTGAAAATAGGTTGTTAAAAGACTTGATTTGTCTACGCTTAAATGCAGTTCATATAATTATATAGCCTTCTAAGTTTTATCTGGTTTGTGACCTTTGAAATATATTAATGCTAATTGCTGCTTTAATTACTTCAGTAGTTAAAGATATAATTCTCAGAGTGGTAACCATTTACATTAAGAAACTCTAGGTTTCAGTGGTAAGTAAGGTGTTTGTGTTTAGTATAGAATATTTACTTTCCAAATACAGAGGTTTTAATCGGATTGTAATTTCATCTTCAAATTTTTAGGATACCAGGGACATTGTGTATAGTAACTTTTCTCATAGAAGCTCATTGGGCTAATACTATGTTATTTATGATAACCCTCGATTCTTGGCTTTATGTTACTGTTTTTGAAACTTTTTACTACTGCTTAGCATAAATGTAGTTTAAAAAGTGATGAAAAAGCATAGGGGATGATTAAATAAAAGTCTGTTTTCCAAAAGATTTCTTTATAGAGATTAACAGTGTCCAAAAAAAAAAAATCTGTAGAAGTACCATAGAAACTTGACAGTGGGAGTTAGGGATTGGTATTTGAAAGATTTTTTTACAGCCAAGACTGATGTGAATTAGAAGTGTAATACAACATAAGGAGTGGCTTTAGTTCCACTCATTTTGTTTTGGTTGGGGGAGGGGAAGGTGGGAATGGAGGGTAGGAACATTGTGTATTTAATAGTTCTAATAGTAAATTTTACCAACTCTACTAAAAAAAAGAAAGAAAGAAAATTGTCTGTTAGGTGTGCTGAATGTAATATTTTTGACAACACGGCCAGCTGACCGTCAGCCTTCTGGTAAAAGGCAATTGCGTACCTGAATCTACTCTCGTAGTCCAGCTTTTTTGGTTTTATAGCTAGTATTCTGAAATGAGTAGAGGAGGCATGTTGTAATTCATTGATTCATTCCTTTTTTTTTTTTTTAATCCTTTTTAGTGCCATAATTACAACAATTAACCATGATGAAGTTTGGTTTAAGAGGCCTGATGGAAGCAAATCTAAGCTTTACATTTCACAGCTACAGAAAGGAAAATATTCAATTAAACATTCGTAATCATGATTTAAGTGTGTGTTAACCTAAATCTACCTTATTAGTGTTACCAAGTGTGATGTGCCATGGGAGTAAAAATTATATTCCATAACTAATATTGTTGCTGAATCATGAGAGACTGTGCATTTGTAGGTAGTACTTGAAGTAGACCTCATATTGATATGTTATTATAAGAGACAGTAAAAAAGTTTAATTGTGATCATTACATTTATTTGCCTTTTAGGTGAAATGACCAATAGGTATATATGGAGGGGTTTCTTACTAAACTTTTTTTTTGTTTGTTTTTATGCAAATCTGTATTTAGTGAACTATGTTGCTAAATGGCTAATTTTATCTGCAATTTTTAAAAATTTTCCATATCTTTGTCATTCATTATGTATTTGTAAATAAGCCTCATGATACATTTCCTATAAATGGTTTGTACTAGTACATTAGTGTTTAATCAGAATTGAAATTTAATCATATATATATGAATATGTATATATGGCATTATCAGCTTGTTTAGAACTGATGGCCTTACTTTACAATCTTGTTTTACCCAAAATTAAGCTATTGGGTTTGACAGTTAAAAGGAGCACTTTTGTAGACTAGCAGCTTTCTTTCTTCTTTCCTTCATTGTATGGTGGTGACCTATTTTTACAAATTATGTATACTTAATGTTAATTAGTAAAATTAGTGTCAAGTAATAACATGCTTCTATGTGTATTTCCCGTGGTCCTTTAGAGGGCAGCTGTTTATGCTGCGGCATAAGTGGTGGACAGTCACTGACAGTATCGTGGTGCTTGCTGTACATTATGATCTTTGAAGCAGATTTTTAGTAAGCATTTTCCAGAGGTAAAAGTAGGTTCTTATCCTAATTTTATTCTTAGGGCAAAATAGACAGGGATAATTTCCTTAAATTTATTCTCAAATTAGAAATTTTATCTACATTTCTACTGAATTCTACACTTTAAGGGCACTTGGTGCAATTTAGAAAGTATTGACCTCTTCCCTTAGCCACATTCAAAAGTAACTCCTAAAACCTCAGGAACAGTATAAAGAATTGAAGCCCTCAATATGGCAGCACAATTGGCTGTAGTATATGTTAGGGTGCAACCAAATCATGTATTCCTGGTGGTCTTGTGCACTTTAATTTCTGTTGTAATGAGACTTAAGAGGATGAGGAAGAGATCTACTTATTAACGTTGGCAGGAAATCTGCATTATTCCGTTTGTTTTCTTACTATTTTACCTCTTCAAACATCTTCCTGTACAGATCACTACTTCACCGTTGCCAAATGTTAAAATATTTGACTTCTGAAATTCATTATCAGCAAAGTTATGTACTATGTTCTGTTCTGTTTCTAATTAACCTTAGCAAATGTACATAATGTCATAATCTGATAGTATTTGACAGTACTTATGTATACAATGTTTCATAAGCATTTTTAATAAGATTTGTATTTTTAAATTTAGTATATAATAAAAAGATGTGTTTGAGTGTCATTTGTAGTGTTGAATTACTTGTGCATACATTCTTTTATTATTTATAACCTATCTACTTCTAAGGATTTGAACCAATTTACTTGAATAGACATGGAGTGTTGAACAAATGATTTTGCTTCCTTAAAGCACAATTCAACTTCTATTGTGATATATTTAGCTATATAAGACAGTTAATTTATACTTAATTTTAAAATATGCATTTATGTTCTATTTTAATAAAAATGTACTGTATAAGTTCTGAAATCCTAAATAGAATTATTTTATTTTATTCATTCATTTATTTACTTATTTTTTTATTTATATATTTATTTTGATAGTACATTTATTAAAGCTGGGGACAGTGAAATAAAGGAAGGGCTTAGGGTCGAAGTAGCAACAGGAGAGAGACTAGGTGGTGCCCTGCTTTGGCTCTCTGGAAACATTTTAGGAAAGAAGTGAGCCTTGCGTAGGCTGCTGTTAGCTCACCAAGTCAGAAAAAAAGGGGGCCTTGGAGACAGGTTCAGGGTTAAACCTGGGATGAGCTACCACTGCCCATCACTCCCCTGGCTGCAATTCTCATAGGGACTCTTAGTATTTAGGAGAGAAAAGTAATGATGCACGCCTGAGAGGGATGGAAGACATGGGCATGCTCCAGAGAGAACCCTCGTTGGGTCTTTGTCTTGACGGTTCTTATCTGTTTTCTAAAGGCAGGGATTTTAGGGGAGGTCTTAGGGGATGACCGCAATAGAATATTCATCAGCTTTATGCTGATTCACCAAAATGAGATTTATTCCCCTGACCTCATCCTTGGGTGTGGTTGGTGCAAATGGCACTAATTGGATTTCTGCTATCTCCCTGAGTAGAGTGATTTAAGCTACTTACTTTCTGGTTGGGGAGGAGAAGTGCAAATTGTTTAAGTGTCCTTGGTTAGGGAAAATAGAATTTTTATAGATGGCTGTGAACTACTTAGCTGTTTAATTATTGTCTCAGTTTCCCTATTTCACTTGCCCTGGCTTACTAACCTGTCTCATTTCCCCCTCAGGCCTCTGTCACTAAATTTTTTTTTTTGTTTTTATTGATTTTTTTTTTGAGACAGAGAGGGAAAGAAAGAGATTTGTTCTATTTATTTATGCATTTATCTGGTGGTTCTTGTGTGTGCCCTGACCAGAGACCAAACCTGCAACCTTGGTATATCAGGATGATGCTCTCACCAACTGAACTATCTGTCCCGGGCCCATTTCTGAAATCTGAGGGGTGATGAGGGCGGATGACTCTCTTCAGTAACTGCTTCATGGTGACAAGGGTCATGGTCCCTTCCTGTGTAGGGTATGGCGGTCTCTGCCTGCCTGATCTAAGGGAGACAAGGGGATGGGATTTGAGACTGAAACAGAGAGGCTGGTAACTGATTCTTCTAAGTCAGGGATGGGCTTGAATCCCTGAAGCATCATCTTAATATGGAATTGTTGCATCCTGGTCAATATAGCTGATGACCGATTATGAGACCTCCACTATCAGGATGTGGGGCACAGGATGAAGGATCAGTTCAGTTATTCCTTATAGTTCTTTATATATTCATCCAGTTTAAAGGTATGATCTGAAAATTTATTTTTAGAGATCTAATTTAATATAAGTCAGAGTTCTTTCCAAGGGTTTTTTTAAAGATGTAACTTATTTGCAAATGCATCAGAGTAGGTCAATGACTGTCTCTAAATGAAGTAAACTTAAAACGACATGGTTATAGAAATATAGGAAAATCTTGTCCTCCTAACAGTGAAAAAAGAACCAATTTCCAACTCTGTATTAACTTACTTTTGATATTTAAATCACTGATTTAATTAAATTCATTATTCAACTTAACCAAATAACTTCCTCTCTAGATGTTTTTTCACAAACCTCCTACAGCTCTCACAAACCTTCTATAATTTTCACAAACTTTCTACAAAGAAAGTTTTTATTTTGAAAACTATGATTTAGCACATTGCTTTCAAAACTTTAATATTTTGTATATAAGTATTTCAGGTAAGCTTATGCTTATTGATGACTAAAATACTGTAAAATATATTTTATTATTGGCAGTTTGACATTAGACTTGTAGTTAAAAGGTTTGTTTAACGGTGTTAGAACCTGTGAAGTGTGATGTAGCAGCTACCTCTGCTGCTGTTACGTTTATGATCAACCTCTGTCTTAGGATCAATTTAAGGACCTTTCCTGTCACAGCTCCCAATATTTCATGTTCAGTCCATCTTTGCCTGCTATTTCTCACTTTTTAAAAAAGAATCCAATCAAAACTAATCCAACTTTACATGGAACAGACTGACAACAGTCTGAGGGGAGGGGAGGGGCGGGGGTTGGATGAAAGAATTTGAAGGGATTAATCAAAGAACATATGTGTATAACCCATGGACACAGACAACAGTGTGGTGATGGCCAGAGGGAAGGGGAGCAGGGGCTGGGAGGAGGGGGACAAAGGAGGAATATCGGGGACATCTGCAATTGTGTCAACAATAAAAATAAAGAAAAAAATAACTGAAAAAACTAATCCAATTTATCACTAGTAATTATTAACAAACATTATTGGTATACTCCTCATTCCGTCCCTTTCCTCGCTTTTTTTCTTTTTCTTTTCAGTAGGCTGGGCACTAAGCATTTTTCATTGCAGCCTCCCTCCTGCAAAAGTTGTTCTGAGATAAATGCTATTACTCAGAATTCAAATACCACTGATGGAACCATGTACATACACGTCCTTGAGAGTTATTTCAACAGAACAGGGTTGTTGGCTATTATTTCTAAGATTTTGTTTTTGAACTGAAATGAAGTTATAAGGAAAATAGATGTAGGCTGAATGAACATAGCAGTTGGGATTCATGTAGCCTCTTGCCAAATTGGAATGTAAACTATTTTAATTGCTAAAGATAAGGAAATCTAAAATATTTTGAAAAGAACATGAAAGCTCAGAATGGGGTTAGAGAAAATGCACATTTCATATATATATATATGTATATATATATATATATGTATATGTGTGTGTGTGTGTGTGTGTATTTTTCTTTTTAGAGGGGAAGGGAGAGAAAGAGGGAGAGAAGCATTGATTGGTTGCCTCTTGCATACCCCTAGTTGGGGACCTAGCCCTCAACCCAGGCATGTGCCCTGACCAAGAATTGAGCCAGAGACCTTTCGGTTCGTGGGATGACGCCCAACCCGCTGAGCCACACCAGTCAGGGCACATTCCTTATAGTGCCTTTATGGATGAACTACAAGGATCGTGGCTCCTCTGTCAGGTGGGATTAACTGAGGCAGTTTCCCCCTTTATCACTGTGGTCCAGAGTGTTGCCCTTTACTTCACAGGCCCAGAAACTTGAACTTTATCTCTGTGTCCTGTTAGGGCTGACTTGTGTCTCCAAATTCTTGGTTGAAACCATCACCCTCAGTACCTTAGAATGTGAGTGTATTTGGAGATAGTAGCTTTCAAGTGGTGATTAAGTTAAAATGAGGCTGCTAAATTGGGACCTAATCCAGTCTTGAAAGGGGAACTCAAGATTTAAACATTTTAGCCTTTGTTGATAAGCTTAAGTGAGTAATGCATGTCAAAAGCTGTTGTTCCAGGAACTGGAATGCATGACTATGTGACGCCAGGAGGTCTGCAATTCAACCTTTGTGCCCCGGGGGATCTGCAAGCCTTGGAGATGGTATCTGAACCATTGTGTTCTAGGGAAGGAAGGTCTGTGATGCAGATAAAGGGTTGTTGATCAACAGCTATATCTAAGAAGTATTAGGAAAATCCCCACTGGACTGCAACTCTTACCCAATTATCTAAAAAGGTTGGATTGAAATGAGATGTTAAGACAGTTTTTGAGGGTACATAACCTGCTGTCCTCTCAGATCACTGAGATCTAAATAAAGCACCCATAATGATTCAATCCTTGTTTCTACTTGTTGGTCCTGGTTGTGATAGGTAGCACTGAGTGCTGACTTTTCCACTAGAAATCTGACCCATGTCCTTATAAAGAAGAGGGAATTTGGACCCCAGAGGAAAGACCATGTGAGGATACAGCAAAAGGGCATCTATCTGCAAGCCAAGGAGAGAGGCCTCAGAAGAAACAAACCTGCTGACACTTGGATTCTGGACTTCTAACCTCCAAAACTGTGAGAAAATAAATTTCTGTTGGTTAAGCCACGCAGTCTGTGGTATCCTGTTATGACAGCCCTAGCCTACTAATACATGTCCCAAGGTGACAGCTCTGGGGAAGCTAGACTGACCAACTCATGGGATTGAAATGACAGCGTAGTATCAACTTAATAATTTACACTGGGAAGTATAACTGAGAAGGAAAACAGATGCCTCAAGTCAACTAGCTGGCACATTCTTCTGGGCAAATCTTTGTGAAAACCAACTTGTCATCAGAAGTCTCCTTTATTTTAGAGAAACCAGGTAGATACCTGTCCTCTGGTAAGGGTACTCCCTTCCTGGTATTGTGCTGGACACATTGCTATAAATATTAACTTTCACTTTCTTTTCTTGGTGCCCTGCTGATTGAGATCTCTTTTCTGCTAGTGTGCTGTGTATGCTCTGCCCGCAGCCCTCTCTAAGCTCTTCCTAAACCATTACTTTTGCTGTTCGGACCAGTTTATTGAACAGTGTGGTCCCTACTCATGGGTAGTCAGTGATAATAATACTTAACGATTTGAGTGTTTCCATGTGCCAGGAACTGTTTAATGTGTAAATGAAAAGCCATTTATTATTTTAAATGTTTTAAACAGAGACCACAAATGTAAGAAGTCTGATATGTTTACTCTTTATAAATTGAGCATTAGGACTTTCTGGTCATGATGTTTTTCTCAGGGTGTGAGAGCAAAATACTGTGGCAGGAGTTACATACTGAGTGTTCTAAAGCTGAGTTGATATCTCGAGTTCCTAATCATTCTGAAAAATGTGTTATATCTATTTTCCTATCCATCTATCTAAAGAACAACTATAAGTCTAAAATTTCTTACCTTCTATGCCTGAATCTAAATGTATTCTCTTTCAAAGATGCATTTTGTTATTACAGGAAGGTCAAGGGAAGAAGTTAGGTAGTAACAGTCTTTTTTAAAAAATTATATTTTATTGATTATGCTATTACAGTTGTCCCAATTTTTCCCCCTTTGCCTCCCTTCATCCAGCACCCCAACTCCCTTAGGAAGTCCCCACACCATTGTTCATGCTCATGGGTCATGCTAATAAGTCCTTTGGATACTCTATTTCCTATACTGTACTTTACATCCCCGTGGCTATTCTGTGACTACCTATTTGTACTTCTTAATCCCCTCACCTCTTCACCCTTCCTCTCACAACCCCCGCCCCCATCTGGCACCATAAAAACACTCTCTGTATCCATGATTCTGTCTCTGTTCTTGTTTGCTTAGTTTGTTTTTTATTTATTTTTATTTTTAAAATATATTTTATTGATTATGCTATTACAGTTACCCCATCTTTTTCTCCCCTTTATTCCCTTCTGCCCTGCATCCCCCCCTTCCACCAGCATTCCCCTACTTTGTTCATGCCCATGGGTCGTACATATAAGTTCTTAGCTTTCTCCATTTCCTATACCATTCTTAACCTCCCCCTGTCTACCTTGTATCTACCATTTCTGCTTCTTATTCCCTGTACCTTTTCCCCCACTCTCTGCCCTCCCTCTCCCTGCTGTGACCCTCCATGTGACCTCCATTTCTGTGATTCTGTTCCTGTTCTAGCAGTTTGCTTAGTTTGTTTTTGTTTTTGTGTTTTTAGGCTCAGTTGTTGATAGTTGTGAGTTTGTTGTCATTTTACTGTTCAAAGTTTTGATCATCTTCTTTTTCTAAGATAAGCCCCTTAAATATTTCATTTAATAAGGACTTGGTGATGACAAACACCTTTAACTTTATCTGGGAAGCACTTTATCTGTCCTTCCATTCTAAATGATAGCTTTGCCAGATAGAACATTCTTGGATGTAGGTCCTTGGCTTTCATGACTTTGAATACTTCTTTCTGGCCCCTTCTTGCCTGTAAGGCTTCTGTAGAGAAATCAGCTGATCGTCTTATGGGAACTCCTTTGTAGGTAACTGCCTCCTTTTCTCTTGCTGCTTTTAAGATTGTCTCCTTATCTTTAATCTTGTAATGTAATGTAATGATGATGTACCTTGATGTGTGCTTCCTTGGCTCCAACTTCTTTGGGACCGTCTGAGCTTCCTGGACCTCCTGGAAGTCTATTTCCTTTGGCAGATTGGGGAAGCTCTCCTTCATTAATTTTTCAAATAAGTTTCCAATGTCTTGCTCTTCCTTTTCTCTTTCTGGCACTCCTATGATTCGGATATTGGAATGTTTAAAGTTGTCCCAGAGGTTCCGCAACCTCTCCTCATTTTTTGAATTCTCGTTTCTTCATTCTCTTCTGTTTGAATGTTTATTTCTTCCTTCTGCTCCAAATCATTGATTTGAGTCCCAGTTTGCTTCTCTTCACTGTTGGTTCCCTGTATATTTTTCTTTATTTCACTTTGCATAGCCTTCACTTTTTCCTCCATTTTGCGACCATACTGTTACGGAAAAAATGAAGCGACCAGACACTGAGGGGTTAGGAGCACGATCTTTATTTACGTGCACGGGCCCAGAGGAGACAAACTCCAAATTCTGAGCCCGGAACAATAGCCCCGCATTCCTTTTATGCTGGGCTAAGTGGGGGAGGGTATTGGGAGGCGTGGTATAGATTTGGCGCGAAAAGGGTTTACAGAGGTGAAAGAGAAGCATTTACATTATAAGTCAGGGCAATTAGCATTTCATCTTTGGTATCAGTCTTGACTTCCTCTACAGTATCAGGTTTGATTCTCTCTACAATACTCCACCCATTCTGTGAGCATCCAGTGTTTTGAACTCTGCATCTGTTAACTTGGCTATTTCTTCATCACTTAGTTTTATTTTTGGAGCTTTGATCTGTCCTTTTGTTTGGGCCATATATTTTTTTGGTCTGGGTGAGCCTGTTACATTGTGAGTGGCGGAGACTTAGGTATTTGCCAGGGTGGGCCTACCCATGTCACTACCTTATGGTGCTGTATGTGGCGGGGGGTGGGGGCATCTGAGAGGTAACAATACCACTTGCTTGGCTCTTGGCCAGCTTTCAGTCACTTCCCCTGTTACCCACAAGCAAATAGGAACCTTCTGGTGCTGATTCCCAGGTGGGTGGGTTTGTGTACGTTCTAGGACCCTGTGGGTCTGTCAAATGAACTCCCTTGTGAGACTGGCTGTTTCTCCCACTGCCCAAACCCCACAGGTTTTTACTGGTAGAGGTTTTGAGGCTTTTTTTTACCTGTACTGGAACCCTGGGTTGCACGGCCTCTCTCATTCCCCAGTTGTTCCTCATGCAGTTTATCCGCATGCAAATGTGTGACCGCCTGGTCTGCCAGACCCTGCCTTGCCCAGCCCAGTGCACTGCATCCTTGCCGCGCATCCTCTCCGCCCTGGCTGTCCGTCTCGGATCCGCCTACCTGTCTGAATGAATGTTTCTTCTTTAATTCCTTGGTTGTCGGACTTCTTACAGTTTGATTTTCTCATAGTCCTGGTTATTTTTTGTTTTTGAATTTGTTGTCCGTCTTTTGGTGGTGTTAGGAGGCAAAGTTATCTACTTATACCACCGTCTTGGCTGGGAGTTGCTTAGTTTGTTTTTTAGAATCAATTCTTGATAGATATGTATTTTTTGCCATTTTATTGCTTATAGTTTTGGTCTTCTATTTCTTAAATAAGTCCCTTTAACATTTCATATAATGATGGTTGGTGATGATGAACTCCTTTAGTTTTTTCTTGTCTGGGAAGCTCTTTATCTGCCCTTTGATTCAACATGATATATTTGCTACATAGAGCAATCATGGCTGTAGGTCCCTGATTTTCATGACTTTGAATATTTCTTGCCAATCCCTTTTATCCTGTGAAGTTTCTTTTTAGAAAGCAGCTGACGGTCTTATGGGAGCTCCCCTGTAGGTAAGTAATGGCTGTTCTTAAAAAAATATATTATTTTTATTTATTTTCAGAGAGAGGAGGAGGGATAAATAGAGAGAGAGAAACATCATTGTGTAGTTGCCTCTGTCACACCCCCAACCTGGAGACCTGACCTGCAACTCAAGCATGTGCCCTGACTGAGAACTGAACTGGCGACACTTTGGTTCACAGGCTGGCACTTAGTCCACTGAGCCACACTAGCCAGGGCCTTCTTGCTGCTTTTAACATTCTCTCTTTATCTGTAACCTTTGGCATTTTAATAATGATGTGTCTTGGAATGGACCTCTTTGCATCCATCTTGTTTGGGACTCTGTGCTTCCTGGACTTGTATGTCTATTTCCTTCACCAAATTAGGGAATTTTTCTTTATTTTTTCAAGTAGATTTCAAATTTCTTGCTTTTTCTCTTCTCCTACTGGCAACCCTATTATGCGAATGTTGGAACTCTTGAGGTTGTCCCAGAGGCTACTTACACTATCCTCATTTTTTTTTTTTTGGATTCTTTTATCTTCTTCTTGTTCTGATTGGTTGTTTTTGCTTTCTTATGTTCTAAATCACTGATTTGATTCTCAGCTTCAGTCTAGTGTTGTTTCTCTGTAAGTTGTTCTTTATTTTAATGAGTGTATCCTTTATTTCTGACTGGATCTTTTTTATGCTGTTGAAGTTCTCATTAATTTTCTTGAGCATCATTATAAACACTGTTTTGAACTCTGCTTCTGATAGATTGCTTATCTCTATTTCATTTAGCTCGTTTTCTGGAGTTTTGATCTGTTCTTTCATTTGGGCCATGCTTCATTGTCTCTTCAGTTTGTCAGCCTCCCTGTGTTTGTTTCTGTGTATTAGGTAGAGCTACTTTGACTCTGTGTCTTGGTAGTGTGGCCTAGTGTCGTAGGTGTCCTGTAGGGACCAGTGGCATAGCCTCCCCTTTCACCGAAGCTGGGTACTCAAGGTGTACCCATTATATGGGCTGAGTACACCCTCCTCTTGTAGTTGAGCCTTGGTTGCTGTTGGCAGATCAATGGGAGTGATTTACCCAGGCCAGTCAGCTGCAAGGATTGGCTGTGACCACTGACCACCAAACTCCACCCTCTGTGGAGGATCAGTTGTGCAGGGGCTCCAACTGATCTGTAGCTGTTCCACTGGGTGTGCTGGCCCTCGGGTTTCCTGGGTGGTACAGGCCAAGGTCAACCCCCACCCTGTGAGATGGCTGCTACTTTTGCTGAGCTTGGAGTTTTCCAGGTGAAGCCAAGTTGTGAATCTAGGCTGGCTGCCGCTAGTACCGGGTCTGGGTCCACTTAGCAAGAGGTACGGTGGCTGGCTGCTCACCGAGGCTGACTGTCGCTTGTTTGAGAGGGTTTAGGAAGTTGTGAAGCATGAACCAAGATCAGCCATTCTATGGAAAAGCAGCTTGTTGGGCCTGTAAGTTGGGCTGGGAGGAATCTAATGGGAATCTCCAGGGTGGGTTAAAGACCATTAGCCAGGTTGATGGAGCCTCACATATGGCATGTGCCTGCCAGCTCTGTGGCCCTGTGGGGGGGAGGGTTCAGAAAGGGGACAATGGCCCCTGCCCACCTTTCTGTTTGGGAGAAAGCTGTCCACCAGCTCCTGCCTTGATGCCAGACACTTCAGTTCTTCCCTGTATGCCAATGGTGCCTTTTAAGCTGCTATACCAGTGCTGGAACTCAAAGGGAGTGAGTCTGAGTAAGTCTGTGTGTGGGTTCTTTAAGAGTAAGTGCTTGAGACTCTAGAAGTTTTTTCCACTGGTTCAGTCCTAACTGGTTTTTGCAGCCAGAGGTTATGGGGACTTACCTTCCTAGCAACTGGAAACCTGGGTTGGTGGGCCTGGTGTAGGGCTGGGACTTCTCGCTCCCTAGATCTCTCTTCCAAATTTTTATCCACCACACATGGGTGTGGGAGCAGCCCATCCACATCTCCATGCCTCCTACGAACCTGGATGGATGTAGATTCTTTAATTGCATAGTTGTTAGACTTCCACTGAACTTGATTTCTGACAGTTCTGAGTGATGGGTGTTCTATATTTTAGTTGTAATTTTAATGTGGTTGTGCAGGGAGTTGAGCCATGTTTTCCTATGCTGCCACCTTGACAGGCAGTCCCTGTAGTAATAGTCTTTAAAGTTTCATTTTTGTAGTATCTTGTATGGGTTTGAGGTGGATGAACTTGTCAGGACACTGTTGCATTCCCTTGAAAAGAGAAGTTCCATAATTCTAGTACAGAGGCAGGACACGTAGCTTTTCAGCTCTGCTAGTAAAGGTTACAGTTTCTGTTAAACTGCTCAGAAAACCAGGTCTTTCAGCAGAGGCTAAACTACATTTATTATTAGAAGAATAGTGAGAGAAATATCATAATAGTGAAAGAATTTGAAAGTGGCATTGTTAATGGCAAAGATAGTACTTTCGCCTGTTTGATAAATTTATGATTTCAGTGTGCATCGATGGGTAATATCTCTTGTTAAGAAATACTTATTTTTTTTAAATAAAAGACTTCAGACACTGTATAATTACCGACTACATCAGTTTTTGATTTGAAGCGTATAGTCCATGGTATTAACTTATATTTTATCAATATACTTATATAATATGTATTTGTAATAATATTATCCACTACACAAGGGCCAACTTGATTTGGGCCTTTCCTACACATACTTGAGTTGCACCCTCCCTCATGCCCAAAGTTATTTTGGGGGCCTCAGGCTTATAGAAAGTGGAGCCCAAGGGTTGTGTCCGCTCGCCACCCTCCTACTCTTCAGAGCTCTCCTCTCCGTCCTCCTCCCAGCTGGTCATGGCCCAGCCCTCTCTGCGCACAGCTGCCAGGATGGAAGGAGATGCAAGAAGGCAAGACTACCTGCAGGATGCCTCCTGTGTCCTCTCCTGGTTCTCTAGACCTTCTCTTTTTCTACCTGCATTTTGAGCTTTAAAAGATTCTATAAGATTCTGTGTCCCATATTGGTTGTTTTTCTGCCAGACAAATAGAATAGGGCATTAGTGGGATCTATTATTTATACTACAGGAATATTATATGCATTCTGTCCGTTTTTTCCTTTCCTTAAAAAAAAACAAACCACAAATGTATCTTACGATCTTTCCCTATTAGTCCCCAGATCTACCTCATGCTTTTTAATGACTGTGGGGTATTCATTTTTATAGAAAGCCACATGGAATTCTACAGTGTGGAATACCACTGGCACAACATAGATGGCCATTTACATTCCCTTCCTCTCTCCTTTCTTCCCTCCTTCTCTTTCTTCTTATCAAAGGAAGCTGAAGTGAACACTCTTAAATATAAATCTTTGACCATTGGAAAGAAGTACTTGTAGCATAAATTTATTTCTTGTTTTTGTAGCCTAAATTTCAAGTAGAATTGCTTGGTCAAATGGTAGGGGAATTTTATATTTTATTAGATATTGCTAAATTTCCCTGCAAATACATTGTACCAATTTATACTCTGACAAACATTATATGAGGATATCTGTTTTTCCTTCTCATCAAAAATGCTGAATCTGATAATGTTCAGGGTCATTTGCTTTCTCTTTAACTGTTTTGCTCCAGGCTGTGTGCTGGGTCCTCACCCACCCAAGTCCTTCGAGAAGTTTTCACTCACTTCATTGATTTCAGCTACCGCCTGTGTCCTGACAGTTGCAAATTGCAATCTATGCCCTCATCACAGTTACATATTTCAGGTTGTCTGCTGGGCATTTCCATCTATCTGTTCCTCACACTTTTTAAAATTAACAGATATAAAAAAATATTATCCCCGCTTTACATCTCTCTCCCAATCCCACATGTACTCATGCTACCAACCATCCAAGTTTAGATCTTGGTGCGGCTGTGGCAGGTGGTTAAAGTCATGGACCTCATGGACTTTGGGGCAAGACTAACTGGGTATCAACTCTGCCACTTACCAGCTGTATGTCTTTGGGCAATTTCTTAATCTTTGTGTACATCACTACCCCCATCTGCAAATGGAAAGAATTGTAATACTTCATATGGTTGTGGTGAGGATTTAATGAATTAATATATGTCATGTGCTTAGAACAGTGCCTGTTATATGACAAATCCTATGTACTGGCTATTTATACATTTTGACTCCTCACATCTATTTAGTTACTGAGCCCTGTAGATTTTAACTCTGCGACATTTCCTGAAATCATTATTTTTCTCCACCCCACTGATGCTACCCTAGTTCACCTCTAGTATATTTTACCAGGATGATTGTAATGACCTAATGAGTTTCTTTGCTTCTTACCTTTTCCCTTTCTAGCAAATGTATTTCTAAAACACAGAACTGATTGTTTTTTATTCTCTGCTGTACTTCAGTTTTTTTTGTCTACCTAGCACTTTTATTCCACTTTCTCCAGTAAACATTTCTTTCCCAACCACATGGTTCTCATGGGAGCATCCATTTCTCTCATGCTCCACCAGTCTTCGTCATAGTTATTTAGACCAGGTAGGCAAGTAACTCAGGCTGTCCCAGTTAGAACCCTTCCCTGGGATCTTTCACACTATAACTATGGAAAGCGGGTCAGTATCCCTCTTGTGTTGAGACTGAGAAGACGGCAAAGTTGGGGAATTATAGGCAATTAATTTCCTGCCCTGTGGAGAAAGATGATGCAGAGAACTGAAAAGTTGAGAGGTGGATAGGTAGTTTTTTGGCCTTCGAATTCCTGCTTCCAGCTAACTCATAATCCATCTGCACCCCAGTCTCCCTCATGTGACATGGGTCTTCTAAGAAATTCACTCCTTTCTAATTTTTAAATGGAATTTATTGGAGTGGCATTAGTTCACAACACCATCCAGGTTTCAAGTCCCCTTTTCTAATTTTTAAATCTGGGTTTCTGACTCTTGTAACATTTATCAGCTACATAGGATTTCATATTCTGTTGATTTCCATCTTTAAAATCATAAACTTATAATCTCATCGTAAATTCAAGGAATAAAAAATAAATGTGTTGGTAGAATTGTAGATGTACGTGTGAGAAAGAGAAAAGCATCTAGGGACTGCTTGACAGTCACTGCTAGTCCTTGGTGTTCTCCTGTTGGATATAAACAATCTCATAAAACACTGACATCAAACAAGGCCACTCTGAGACTGACGAAGCGAGACAAAAAGCAAGACCCCTCCCTCTTGTAGTCTTGTCTAAGTATAGATAAAGCAAGGTCGGCCTACAAAGCACAAAAATACTAAACCTCCCCCTTTCTTGGCTAATACGAATGACTGCCGCTGCTTCATCCATTACAGCTTTGGCGTCACTTCATTCCTTCTGCCTTATCAATAAGACTTATTAAGATAACTAATAGAATTGCCCCCACTTCCTGACAGTAATCTGTCAAGAGCAAAGTGCCACTTCCTTGAGCACAACCAAAAATGTTGCACTAGAAAAGCAAACCCTGTAAGTCCTTTCTAGCACCTTCCTTAGGTACCCCCAGTTTCTCATGGTGTGTGTTCTCTCTCACTGCAATGAGCAAGAACCCAGCTTGGTCAACTACAGGTGTATTCCTGGTGACCTTTTACTGGAGGGCATTGATACATGGGCCATTTAAAGCAGTTGTACTTGAAGAGATTTCCATTAGATTTTGACTAAAGATACTTAGGTGTATTCTGGACAGTTTTCTGGGAGATCCCAGTATATAATTATAGTTATAATGACTGATAAAACACACAGCAGACTTTGATTTTCAATTATGTTATACAAGAATCATAAAAGACAAAGTGAAAGCATTTCATGAAAGACATTTGTACTGCAATCTAAGTTAGATAGCAGTTTGCTTCCAAAACCAGAAAGCGATGTTAATATTTGGCTGCATTAACTAGGGTCTGTCTCCTGGAAATGTAAACTCTGTCGTACCAATGCATTTCAATTAAAACCTGAAGGTGGCAGTAAATTCCTGCAAGACTTAGGTGCTTAGTTTAAAATTTGTATTTTTCCTTCTAATTATTCAAAATCCTATAGTGAGACTGCAGTTCATTTAATTTTATTGTATACTAATTAAGGGATGCTCAGGAAGAAAATAAAATTCAAAACAAGGATTATATTATTACTGTTTACTGACTGAAAGTAATTCACCATGTATAATAAAAGGCTTAGGAACATTGCAACAGATTATATGCTTAAGAGTTACCATAGAAACAAAGTATGCAATTAAACAAAAAGAAACTTTTAATATAGATCAAAGTGCTCTGAAATTTTAAATAGAGAGTTTATATTTGTCTGTTAACTTAATAACTCTGTTGTGGGCTTTTGTCCCATGTTTCCCCAATTTTATTCTTAAGATTTTATTTTATCCTCAACATTTTAAAAACATTCTTGTATAGTGTTTTTACCCAATGATCTACTTATAATCAGTAGACTCTCCAGATTATTATTATTAAGGAATAGCCTAACTGATAATTATAATGCAGAAAAGTTACACATAGCAAATTAATAAATATTCATATTGGAAAGTGAATTAGTCTATTGATCTTTTATATCAAGATCTAGAAGTACATTATTTCATAGTTCCTTTTTTAAAATATATTTTATTGATTATGCTATTATAGTTGTCCCAATTTTTGTCCCCCACCACCACACTCTGCATTCCCTCCTGCAGTCATCCCCTTAGTTCATGTCCATGGGTCATGTGTACAGGTTCTTGGGCTTCTCCATTTTCCATACTGTTCTTAACATCCCCCTGCCTATTCTGTAGCTACTAATTTGTACTTCTTATTCCCCTTACCTTTTCCCTTATTCTCCTCCCCTCTCCCAACTGGTAACCATACAAATGATCTCCATATCTATGGTTCTATTTCTGCTTTGTTTGTTTGCTTTGTTTTTTAGATATTGTGAATTTATTGCCATTTTAATGTTCATAGTTTTGACCTTCTTCATTTTCTTAAATAAGTCCCTTTAACATTTCATATAACAATGGCTTGGTGATGTTGAACTTCATTAGCTTTACCTTGTCTGGGAAGCACTTTATCTGCCCTTCCATTCTAAATGACAGCTTTGCTGGATAGAGTAATCTTGGTTGTAGGTCCTTGCTTTTCATGACTTTGAATACTTCTTGCCAGTCTCTTCTAGTCTGCAAAGTTTCTTTTGAGAAATCAGCTGACAGTTTTATGAGAACTCCTTGTAGGTAACTCTCTGCTTTTCTCTTACTGCTTTTAAGATCCTCTCTTTGTTTTTAATCTTTGACATTTTAATTATAATGTGTCTTGGATCCATTTTGTTTGGGACTCTCTGTGCTTCCTGAACTTGTATGTCTATTTCCTTCACCAAATTAGGGGAGTTTTCTTTCATTATTTTTTCAAATAAGTTTTCAATTTCTTGCTCTTTCTCTTCTCTTTTTAGCACCCCTATGATTTGAATGTTGGTGCATTTGAAGTTGTTCCAGAGGCTCCTTAGCCTATTCTCAGTGTTTGTTTTTTGGCTTTTTTTTTTTGGATTTTTTTTCTTCTTGCTGTTCTGATTGATTTTTCTTTTCTTCTTTGTGTTCCAAATCATTGATTTGATTCTGGGCTTCATTTACTGTACTGTTGATTCCCCATAAATTTTTCTTTATTACACTCAGTGTAATCTTTATTTCTCCCTGGTCTTTTTTTATGCTATCGAAGTACCCAATGAGTTTCTTGAGCATCCTGATAACCAGTGTTTTGAACTCTGCATCTGATAGATTGCTTTTCTCCATTTTGCTTAATTCTTTTCCTGGAGTTTTGTTCTGTTCTTTCATTTGGGCCATATTTCTTTGTCTCCTCAGTTTGGCAGTCTCCCTGTGTTTCTTTCTGTGTATTAGGTAGAGCTGTTTTGACTCCCTGTCTTAATATCATGACCTAATGTAGAAAAGCGCACCTGTAAATTGGATGGGGCAGAGCCTTAGGTAATCACCTGGGTGCAGCAACTTGTGTGAACCAGGTTGATGGAGTCTCAAATATGGTTCTGCCCCTCTGTGGCTCTGTGTTGGGAAGGGCTCAAAAAAGGGATAATGGCTGCTGCCTGGCCTCTGGAGTTTTGTCTGGGAGGAAGCTGTCCCCTGGTACTTGCCCTGATGCCAGACACCTCATTTTTTCCCTGTATGCCACTGGTGCTCTTCAAGCTGCTGCCCTGGTGCTGGTTCCCAGAGGGAGCAAGTCTGCATAAGTCGTAAGTCCATTGTGGACCCTTTAAGGGAGACACCTGAGAATCGTGCAGTTTCTTCTGCTGTCCCAACCCCTACTGGTTTTTACATTCAGAAGTTACGGCAACTTATCTTCCTGGCACTGGAACCTTGGGCTGGGTGGTCTGGTGTGGGGTTGGGATCCCTTACTCCTGAGATATCCCTCCTACAAGGGTTTGGGACCACCTATCCCACCTCTCCATTTCTCCTGCCTATCTAGATGAATGTGATTTCTTTAATTCCTTGGTTGTTGGACTTCCATACAGCTCAGTTTTCTGATGATTCTGGGTGATAATTGTTTTGTAGTTTAGTTGTAATTTTTGCTGTGGTTGTAGGAGGAGGCAAGCCATGTTTACCTACACCTCCATCTTGACTGACCATAGTTCCTTTTATTAGGAGATAAACATTGTTATTGGTACAGTGAGTTATACCAAAAATTATAGTGAGGTGTAGTGACCTCAGTATTAGGCACAAGATTATTAGAGCTTTGGAAATTAGGAAGCATAGACTTTTTATAATCTTTCTAAATAAAAGTTAAGATAACAGGTACTGTACACATTAGTGTGTAAACACATCAAGTTAGCTACTCTTGTTGAGCAAAATAAATGATGCTGATATTTTTAAAAAATTGAATTTATTGAGTTGGCATTGGTTAATAAAATTATGTAGGTTTCAGGTGCTCAGTTCCATAACACATCATCTGTATATTGTACTGTGTGTTCCCTACCCCAAGTTAAGTCTCCTATCACCATTTATCCCCTCTTTACTTTCTCCTACCTCCCCCATCCCCTTTCCCTCTAATAAATACATTCTCTTGTCTGTGTCTATGAGTTTTTTTCCCTTAATCCCCTTACCTTTGTCATCCAGCCCTGCAACCCCCCTTTCCTCTGACAGCTGTCAGTCTGTTCTCTATAAGTCTGTTTCTCTTTTGTTTGATAGTTTATTTTGTTCATTAGATTCTGCATATGAGTGAAATCATGATACTTGTCTTTCTCTGGCTGGCTTGTTTCACTTAGTATAATGCTCTCCAGGTCCATCCATGCTGTCGCAATGGGTAAGATGTCCTTTTTATGACTGAAAGGCATTCCATTGTATAAATGTACCACAACCTTTTTATCCACTCATCTACTGATGGGAGCTGGGCTACTTCCAAACCTTGGCTATTGTAAATAACGCTGCAATGAACATAGAGGTGCATATATTGTTTTGGGTGTTTCAGGTTTCTTTGGATATATTCCCAGAAGTGGAATCTCTGGGCCATGATGATGCTGATATTTTAAATATCTTTTTATGATCATGCTGACATGGGACTAATTGTCAGTTTAGAAATTATTGATATGGATGATATGAATTTTCAAGAGGTTATTTTATCCCTCCACTTAATTTTATTTAACTCCATTTTTAAGGTTGTGTTATAGTAATAAACTATTAACCACAGTAAATGCAAATTTAATTTTCATAATTCTATAGAATTTTTTATTTTACTTTTATGGTCATCTTTCCTAGGCAGTTAGAAATTTTACATAAACCCTGAAAGAAGATAGTCATGGGTTTGTTTTTGACCAGGGAATAATGTAAAGATAGAAGCACAGACATATGACATATATATATTCCAGAAATACTGATACCTGTTTATAATAAGGTATTTCCAAAAAAGTTATTTTTAATATAAAAATATTTTCAGTAATTATAAATGATGAATCCATTTCATTTTCAAGTGTTTAGATTTGTTTGTAATAGTTGAAAACTTGTAAAAAAAGTCTTGTAACTGTAGATTCTATATAGCTTAGAGCCGATTTAACTTATACTTGAATTAGAAATTTTTTTCAGTTGGAAAACATAATAGTCAATATAAATATAAATCCCTATATGTGAGCACCAGCTTAAAACTTGATACAGTATGTGTCTATGAAGTCTGCATTATTTTGTGTCGACTAGTGGTGGTTAATACTGGCTGCCAGCAGAGGGCGCTTTGGGGTTTATCTATTAGAATTAGAACTCTAAGACATTGGTGGCCAAGAGTCTAGACTCGATTGTCTTCAAAATATTTTCCTAAGAGTAAAGGCATTTCTAACATTACTTTATTCCCTATGATTTCCTGTCTCATTTTACAAAGGATAAGAAGGCCATGTAAAAAAACTAATAGTTTCTAGCTGACAGCAGAAACAGGTGTACAAGAGATGGTCCTGTATGATCAAATCTGAGGGAGGCAGGAAACTTCCTGGATTTTTATGTTGTACACCTGAAACTAATATAATATTGGCTGTCAACCGTAGCTGAAAAAAAAATTAGAAAAAAATAAAATGAGCATACCGTTGAAAAACAACCTAATTTAGTCAGTAAGGAAGTAAACACCAGTGAAAAAGAGAAAGCCCAAGGGGACAGCTGTGCCAAGGGAACCTTGAACAACTGCAGACAGGGGGTTTCATGCTTTTTGACTGGGACCGTGTCTTAATACATACGTGCGTGTGCGCAAACACATATACCACACACATACACATCCAAGACAAGATATCTCAAAACAATATTTACCCTTATAATGTATGAAAGAGGTATATGTAATTTTTAAACACTTACATAAATATAGAAAATAAGTTCTAACAGGGTTCGTCAAGGAGTCTGACGAACTTGATTTGGAAATGTATGTGAAGCTCAAAAGGTCAAAAATAGCCAAAACACTTCCAATGATAAATAAGGTAAGGAGAGATCTCCTTATCAGATACTAGAATGTTAATAAAGATTTAGCAATTAATATAGTGAAGTACTGTATTTTGCTGTGGATATGCACGCCACGTTTTTGGCCCAAACTTTCAGGGAAAAAAAATCTTTCGTTTTAATTTTTTAATTCAATTTTTAATTTATATATAAACCAATGATCATATTCCAGGGTAGTATTTTGCATACAGATATCCTTATTGCTTTCTAGAGTTACACTTTTGACACATAAACATAAATAAAGGAATTAAAAACATTTATATAGACATGGAATTAGTACTACCCATGTATAATGAGCATCCTTATTTTACCCTCAAAAATTTGGGCCAAAAGTGTGCATTATATATGGCAAAATATGGTACACATATGATTTCACTTATATGTGGAATCCAAAGAGCAAAATAAATGAACAAACAAAATAAAAGCAGACTCATAGATATAAAGAACAAACTGATGATTGCCAGAGGGGAAGGGTTTGGGGGGCTGGGTAAAAACAGTGAAGGGATTAAGAAGCACAAATTGGCTGTTACAGTATAGCCACGGGGTGCAAAGTACAGCACAGGGAATGTAGTCAATAACATTGTAATATAGTGCTGTGTATCGTGCCAGGCGGGTACTTGAAATATGGGTGGGGGGACACTTTACAAAGTATGTGATTGTCTAACCACTATACCATACACCTGAAACTAATACAAAGTAATATTAAGCATAAACTGTCATTGAAAACTAAAATTTAGTAAATGAGGACCCCATGAACTCCATGAACAGAGTGGAGAACTAAGCAGCACATCATCATACTGGTGCATCTAGTGATGCTTGATTCATGACGGAGGGAGGATTGGGGGGCACTGAGGGAAGAGTGGACTTCTCAATAGTGGTTTTGGAAAAACAATGACCCGTATGGGGAAATATGGAAATGGGCTTTCTAACTTTATATAAATATCAGTTTCAGTTGGAGAAGAATTCTGGAGAGATGATGACAAGAAAAAGTGGATGTGCAACTCCAATGATGTGTGGTGGTCTGCTCTTGTTCCAGCACATCGCAGGGCTGCAGGCCAGCTCTCCTATTTGAGACTTGCCAGAGACTGCAGTCCTTATCTACCACAGGCAGCTCTAGCACCACAGGATTTGCTGGATTGGAACCTAGATGGCAGAGCTGCTTGTAGCACAGCCGAAACCTGCTGCAGATCCCTCTGTTCCTCTGGATTACATTCAAAACTGAGTGTTTGCAGTTATCTGACCAACCAATGGGATTCCCTAATGTGCACATTGTATCCAGATCTGAAAAGGGCTACCATTCATTGTGATTCATTGAATCATTGCAGAGTCTTCTTCCACTTTCTGATGCACATGTTTCGTAACAGAGCATTTAGAGTACTTGCCCCTCTCCACCTTTCCCCCTGTCTCCCATGTTGGTTAACAGGGTGACACCAATATAACTGATGTGCACAATGTTCTGTGGAATGTCCAGAAAATAAGTTTCTTTGGACTATATTGTAGCAGAGAGCAGGAGAATTAATATAGTCCTGGGTCAAGACCACAAATGTATATTGATGTTGCAAATAAAGGAAATTAATTCTGATTTTTTCTAGTAAGGATTTAAAATATTGCATTTAGCAGCTTAATGGTTGCATGCCATATGCCAGAATTTGTTAATCTGTTCCATCAAACAGCACATTAAAATCATAGTATAGCAGCTGCGATTGGGGCTATCACTTGGTTAAATTTGTAGCAGCCTTGATCTGTATTTTTGCTGAGGCTGGACCAGTTATGTATGTCCTTTACATTTTTACAGATGTCAATACTTTCTGTCATTTCCCCCCAGGATATAGCATAATTTATAATTTACTGATAAATTATTCTGAATCTAAATTTTCAAGTCATATGTATGCTCTATTGGTGTCACTGAACAAAATTTATACCGGGCTTTAACCATAATAAGCTTCTAAATTTTCTGCAGTACCATCATATTTAATATGATTTTGTAAAACTAAAGGTGTATTTAAGTTTATTGTTTGATTTATTACAAATAATTGAACACACCATATTCCAAAATTCTAGAATAATTTTTTTTTTTTGCACTGAGAACAGCGTTCTCTTTTGTCACATATTTTGATGTGACTGTGGATTACTTGGGGTTCTCCAGAGAAACAAAAACGGTGGGATTTAAATAGGAAGAGATTTATCATGAGGAATTGGCTCACACGATATGGACGCTAAGAAGTCCCATGATCTGCCATCTGCAAACTGAAGACCCAGGAAAGCCAATGGCGTAATTCCAATCCAAGTCTAAAGGCCTGAGAACCAGGGGAGCAGATGTGAATCCCAATCCAAAGGCAGGAGAAGACCCATGTCACAGCTCAAACATGTAGGCAAGAAGTAAAAATAGGCAAATTTCTCCTTCCTCTGTCTTTTTGTTCTGCTCAGGCCCTCTAAGGATTAGGTGATACCCACCCACATTGGTCTACTTTTTTTCAGTCCACTGATTCAAATGCTGGTCTCACATGGAAGCAGCCTCACAGACACACTCCAAACGCTGTTTCACCTGGGCACCGCTTTCCCCGGAAGAGGGGCTTGGCACACAAAATTAACCATCACAGGCAGATAACTATCTATTTTTTCTTTCTTTGACAATATTTAAATTGTTTCCAAGTGACTTTTTAAACTTTTAAGTTTTTAAGCTTTCATATGTAAGTATATTATTAGAAATTGATACCTGTTTATTTGGGTTTTGCACATTTTTTCAAATCATATTTTAAAAAATCTTTATTACCAAATCTTGCACATAATTTTTCTGTTTTAAAAACTAAGTAGCAGTAGTTCAGATAAAGTCTAAGATTACCTGTTATTGCAGTGAATGCTACACTTAATATTGTTACTTTTTGTATCTCTAGATCTAGCACTTGAACTTAACACAGCTTTATAATTCTTTTACTTTATAATTTTTTCTTCTAATAGTAAAACCATCTATTTTAAGAAAAATTTGTACCAGTTCTGTTACAGTGTTATAACTGTCCTACTAGAAAAATGTCACATTTTCTAACATCTTTTCTAAAAAGCACACCGAAAGTTTATAACAAAACTTACTTGAAAGTCTTAAAATTCATAATACTTTCACTAACAGTGGAAAAATATTTCACAGTTCTCTGTGTAACTATGAATTATATTAACATAAAATTAAACTATAAAACATTCAACATTAATTCTCCCATTAAAGTGGAAAGATTGATTATCACATTCCAAATACTCAAAAAAGATGCTGGTGAACAAAAGATTGAATGACAAAAAAGATTGAATGAATAATTGATTTATTAGCTAATATGTGCATTTATCACATCGGCTCTACCTTTGCTCTCAGATCACGCATAGTAGTTGGCTGTGGTAGTTGTTGCAACATGAACATTTCTTGCTAAGGATTCATGTTTTGCACTCTGCTATTTTCTATTCTACTAGGGTAGCCAGCTTCCGAGTGGACCCCCAATCATTCTTACCTCTGGTATTCACATCCTTGTGTAGTACGGTCTCACATTGAATATAACCGATGTGTGTAGCCAGTAGGATCCTACATAAGAGAGGAACTGTAACTTCTGAGGCTAGGTCACAAAAACACAGCTTCTGCATGGCTGGCTGCCATGTCATGAGAAGGCTGAAGCTGTTCCTGTGGAGAGCTCCACATGGCGAGGAAC
>PVJD01009807.1:0-59235 GCA_004026545.1 Mormoops blainvillei
GGGGAGGAGGTAAGAGCAGAGGAGGGCAACGGCCCCACGCTAGGCCCAGACCGGCGGGTGGTGGCGTCCGAGTCACCTCCGAGCCCCACCTTTCCCCTACATTGGGACACCTGTTCCGACTGCTGCATCTGTAGGCCCGCAGCTTTGGCCTTGGGAACGGACTCCCCCCGCCCCGGGCCGGTGGTTCGGCCTCCTCCTGGCCCCCTACTAAAGTGATTGGTAGGGCCCAGGGCGTGACGCACAATGGGCAGTTGGGCCAGGCCGTCGGCGGCGCACCCCGCACCCAGTAGGGGGCGCCTAGCACCGCCCGCCAGCGGGGCCCCGCTACCCTGGCGGCCCCGGCGTCCGGGAGGATACAGCATGAGTAGTCGCAGCTCCCGCTCTTTCTGCTTCATCTTCTTCAGGATGGTCAGAAGGCCCATGGTCCCCGAAGCCCCCTACCGGCTGCCGTTTCTTCCTAGTCCCGGGACCTCTTTCCCTGCTCCTATTGGCTATCACGCCCACCGACAGCACAGCCTATTGGTCGGCCCCTCGCTTAGTCCCGCCCTCTACTCACGTGACCATGAGGTTGCCCGGCGGTGCAGTTGTGAAGGCCCCTCTAGTGGTGATGGGGGCTCTTGTGCGGCCACCTGCTTTAACCCTTCGCATCCCTAGGGCTACAGGGACGAGGGCACCGCCATTCCTACCTCCCCAGGACCCCAGGCTCGGCCGGGAACGGAAACCTGAGGTTCCTGGGTTTTTGGCTTGGCTGCGTGGAGAGTAAGGGTTCTGACTCGGGAGTCAGAACCGATAGCCCTAAGATTGTTGACGAGCCCTTCCCGGGGCCAGTGTAAGGCCCTGTTCCCCGGAAACGTGGTCCAGATCCTCCTCATCTTGGGCCTCGGCATCATCCTGAACCTGCCAGTTATAGTACTAATTCCTTTTCCTGGTACCTGGAATCGTAGAGGGTGCGCGTGGGGTTCTCCATGGAGGGCGAAAGTGCCCCCTAGGGGCCGTTTCGAAATGTGTGATGGCGTCATTGGGTTGTCCCAATTACCAGGTAGGTCTCTTGTTAAGAGGGCAGTGGACGGACCAGCAAAAGAATTATCCCGCTCAAGATGCCCATCATTTATGTGTGAGGAAGCAAAATTCTTCCATTTGCCATTTACAAAGTTGAGGCTCACATGGTGCTTAGCATAGCGACTGGCATATAGTAGATGCTCCATAAACACTGTTGAATGAATGACTGTCCAAGAGTTTGGTTCTTTACCTTAATGATCGTGTCCAGAAAAAGGTGAGGAAACTGAGGCCAGGGGCTAGGCATATTGTAAACTCCGAAGGGTGTGCCTTATTGTCTTTTTTTTTTTTTTAATTAGAGAGACAAACATTGATTTGTTGTTCCACTTAGTTATGTGTTCGTTGGTTGATTCTTGTATGTGCCCTGACCAGGCTCAAGCCCCAGGCTTGGTACATGCAGATGATTAAGCTACCTGGCCAGGGTCCTCGTTGTCTTATTTTGAGCCCTTCCCCCAGCCCACTGCACGGCAGATGTGAGTGGGCAGCACAGAGAAGGCGCTCTCTCATGCTTGGGAAAGAAACCAGGCACCAACTGAAGGGAGTGGCTGACTTCTCTGTTTTCTACTTCATCCTTCTGGCAACTCTGGCGGGTTTATTTCCTTTTTGTAGTTATGGTGGTGGAGTCCAGAATGTTTAAGGCATTTGGACAGCAATGGAAACTCAGGTCTGGTTGACAAGAAAGTGCACTGTTTTTCCGGGTCCCTAAGAAACCTAAGTGCCTTCAGTGGGGATCAGTTACCTAAGCTGGGGTACATGTGCATGTAGTCGATTCCGTGAAGCCTTTGAGAAGGGTCAAGTGGAGCTTTAACGTGCCTGCGTGCAAAGGTGCCCATGCCATACTAAGTGAAGGAAGGGAACTTCAATCCCATTTTAATATTAAAAACAACAACGAGCCACTAAACGATGCATATCAACCTGGGATGCAGCCCATTGAAGGAGACGGTGAAATTACTTTAGTGTCACAACTAAATTGAACCATATGAGATCACCCATATGTGACTGTGCTGGCAAAGGTATCAATCGGTTTCAGGTGGCGCAACCTCGTAGCACTAGCAAAAGCTAGAGTGACAGAGCAGAAAGCCTTGCTGCCTTTGCCCATGAATTAAAGGTCTGCGGTGTTTGTTTCAGATATTTACATGAATGTGTGTACTTCTCAAGAAGAGTGACAGTCACAAAAATTTAAAAATCACTACTAATTCAACTGTTACTCCTGGAGTTGGTTTAAGGAAACTTAAAATTCTTACTTTGAGCACTTGTGGATTGCTTTGCTTTACTATTGCCACCAGCATTGAAATCCTTGTTTAAATGTCAGGCTTCAAGCCCAGTCCTGTCTAAGTTATCGATATGGCTTCCCAGGGGCCACGTAGTAGCATTACAGTGACTCTCGGCTCCAGAAACCTGGAAGCTCTGAAATAGCAGGAGCCCAGGAAGTAACTGTGTTTCACTTTTGAATATGATATTTGCCTGTAGCTAGAAATCCATGTGGCGGGGTAGTGTAGGGACTTTTAAAGGTAAGTGTAGGACCCTAGTGATGGGCAGTATTTTTGTTTGCCTGGTGGAAAGAAGGAAAGGATGCTCTTGAAAGAAAATCTTTAGGGACTACCTTTGGAAGAAAACTGGGAAAGAAGATCTGCAGAGCTGTAGTTATTTATAACTGTGAATAATTCAGGAGAAAGAATCATGAAATTAAAACACCCATATCCTGACAGCTGTGAAGCCTGTTTTTGACGAGGGAGTTTCTAAGTGGATTGTAACTTGAGGGAAGAGTTCTAGATACCTTTTATTTATTTTTTATTATTTTTGAATCCTCATCTGAGGATGTGTTCATTGATTTTTAGAGAGAGAGGAAGGAGGAGAGAGAGAACGCAGGATCGATGTGAGAGGGAAACATTGATCGGTTGCTACCTGTACACGCCCTGACCAGGAATCGAACCCACAGCCTAGGTATGTGTCCTGACGGGGAATGGCACCCACAACCTTTTTGGTGTACCGGATGATGCTCCAACCAACTAAACCACCCTGCCAGGGCAAGTTCTAGATAACCTTTAAAGAGTTGTGTTTACCCAATGTTTGGGGAGGAAAATTTGGCATTATAGTGTTAAATTTAAGAGATAAAGCCCTTTGGTCCAGTCATGACCTTCCTGTATCACCTGTAACTCTCTCTCCTGCAGCAGCAGCACCACCACCAACAAAAAGCCAAGACAAAAAGACCCTGCTTGAATTACAACTGCTGATCGTTAAGCATTAGCAAGACGTATACCTAAGTATTTTATTTATTTGTGTATATAAATATTTATTTTTAAGCTTGCTCTGGGTGAATTTTCTTTGATTCTTTTAAACTATAGTGTACGTATGAAGTTTCAATTAAAGATACTGTTTTGATAAGAGAAATCATATTTTTCCCCTCTGGTGAAACACATCTATGATTCAAGTTTTATTTTTTCGGACCATGTTCTCATGACAGAAGCACCAACTAGCACGTGGTGGCAGCATTTCCAAATGTGTAGGTTTTGTCCTATTTATTAGTAAACAACTGGAAGTTTGAATGTGCAGCCTAATCACTGATATGGCAACTGCGCGTAGACCTCAGGCCTGCCCTGCCCTGCTGTAGGCGGCCCACTCCTTAAGGGCGGCCTGTCCCCAGCCAGTGTGACAGTCCGCAGGCCACAACTGAATGTCAGAGTGTCCAGGCATCTTCCTTCCAGGTCTCAGCCCAGATGCCTGATGTGGGTGGCAGGGGAGGTGTCCTCTCCAACGTCCAGATGACAAAGTGAGCTGTTATTCACACCCCCACCATCCACCCAAGGGCTCATGACATTCTCAGGGCTTTCCCGAACCTGAGGAGTAGGGAAGGAGTTGAAAACCTGGGCTCTTCCAATAAACGTGTCCATGCCCGCCCCCCCTGTGCCTATGGCACCCTCCAGACCAGAACTGTGCCACTTTGCCTCCGTGGGGCTTGGCCAGGGGACTGAGCGGGGAGTAGTTACCGAGCCTGCGCTCAGGAACCTGAGAGCCAGGTACCCTGCCATCTCCACCGGCCACATGCGCCAGGAGCTGCACTCACCCCGATGGCTGCAGAAACCTCAGCCAGGTCCCCTGTTTCCCTGCCCCAAGGCAGAGGGACTTTTGTAACCGCTGCTCAGATCTTGTCCCTCCTCTGCTCTAAGCCCTGTCTGCTGGGCGCCCTCTGTACCCTTTAGAGTTAGAGACTGACATCTCTGGTGGCTGGTGAGGCCCTGAGTGAGTGGCCCCCTCTGTTCTCTGCCCTGATCACTTGCTCCTCTCTGTCCCCTTACCAACCCTTCAACCCCCCAGCACATTTCCCACCCCCCACCAAGCCATACCTCCCTGTCACCTCTCCCTCTTCAGTGCTTTGCTCAAATTCCAATGTCTCAGAAAAGTATTTTGTTCTAATATCTCAGTGAGGCCCTGCCTGACCACCCTAATTTGAAACTGCTTAACCCTCTACCCACATCCCCAAATCCTTTATTTTGCTTTATATTTTGCCCTGACACCTAAGGCCTTCCACCGGCCAATGTAATTCCCTTAATTTACTGTCCCAAAACAAAACCGGGATGTGAACGCAAGGTTATCTGGGACTTGGATCACCTGGGAAAACAGGGAGCTGTGGTCACCGCTGCCACATCCCGCAAAGCCGTGGGAGGCTTGAGGATGGTTTGGCATTTGTTTCTTGTTTATGCTCCCCGCCCACTTCCAAAAGTTTGAGTTAGGAACTGGGGCTGCACCGCAGGAGGTGAGCGAGCGCTAGCGAAGCTTGGCGGGGTTGCTGCCTGAGCCCCACCTCCTGTCCTCCTCCATCCACCCCTCCCCCGTCCGTGGAAAAACTGCCTTCCATGAACCCAGTCTCTGGTGCCCTAAAGGTTGGGGACCGCTGTGTTAAAGGAACAGCAGAGAATCAGAGGCACAGAGCTTTGGAGGAGGCAGAAAGCTCGGTGGGACGGGGAGGCGGGAACGTGCGCAAACTCTTGCTGAGGACTGGGCAGTGATGGCGTCATGGAGCCTGGGTGGAGTCACTCAGCCCCTGGGAAGCCTGGCTGTTTGCAGGCGCTGGCTTTAAGCAACGCTCACACCGCACTGTGCAGCAGTGAGTCAGTCCTTTCCGCTCTAATGCCCTGGGGAGTCCCCACAATGTCACTGCCCCCGTCCCTGTCCAGCATTCAGTTCACCTAGCGTCATCCCCTCAGCAAGAAAGACCTCGCTTCCCCGCCCACAGGTCCCTGGGAAGCATTGGAAAGAGGACGTGCTGGCCTTGGTGTCCAAGACACACAGGGCATTCATTCGTTGAGTGTGTCCCACCTGGGCATATGGCCCGGCCAAGTGATGTACCTCTGGGCAGCAGCTACTTATACCTGGATCTGAGCCGAGGTGGTGGTGTCAGCCCAGCACCTGTTCGCTCTTCTCCGGTCTATACCAATCTGATGCCCTTTGGGAGCTGCCTCTCCCTCACCCACAGTCCCTATGCTTAAGTCGGGGCTGGCGCTATTCCCCCCGCCACCCTCCCTCCAGGAAGGGCCAGCCTTGCCCCTCTCACCTTTATCCCCTGGCTACAGTGACTCATGTCAGGAATTAGCCACGTGACTGAAGTTGGAGAGCCAGGCCTGGGACTTCTGTTGGAACTGTTGGGAAAGTAGTAAGGGGTAGAAAGATGCACCCCCATCCTGGGGCAGCTAAGCTGGTGTTTTTGGTACCCATCTTACCACCACGAGCAGTCCCTGCCTGAGGATATAGGCAGCCCAGAGCAGAGCAGGTAGGGCGACACACTGACCCCTTCTGACATTATTTGGGCATCATGACCCAGCCATACCTGAAGCTGGAACACTCTAGACTTGTCAGGGACTTACACTTGAGTTAGATCACTTACAAAATGAAGAACCCAGAGAACCCTAATCTCCTATTTCTTACTGAGACTTCTTCGTGAGCTTGGGAAACTTTGAGCAATTTATATCAAATATTAAATGCTACTTCTTACACATGTATGTAGTCATTAACATCTTTTTTCACTGCGAAGGTATTTCATTAGGAAAAAAAATCTTGTCCCTGTTCTTGCACTCCAGCAGTTTTTTCTTTGAAGTTAACAACAATAATCAATAAAATACAAGCCTATTGTTATGTGAACAAAAACATTCGTCAGGTATTTATTGAGTGCCTTTGTTAAAAGTGTGACATGTTTATGTGACTTCCTGTGTGCCAGGCACTGCTCTAAGCCTTTTACATACATTACTTCTTTAAATCCTTATATTATTGTCCCCATTTTACAGATGAGGTATAAAGATTAGTAAAGTGACTTGCTCAAGATCAAGTTCCAGGTCCCAGATGGAGCCCGCCCACTTCTCTGATCTCCCCAACAGAAAGTGCGCCATCTGCCCTGCCAGTCCACGTGTCCTGCGTGTGTCTTACACCCAACTGGGTTGTGAACTCGTCCCAGCTGAGGCTTAGTTCCCTCGGGTCCCATCCACAGTTGCAAGCGGGACTTCAACAGCGAGCCTCAGCCCCACTGGTGGCCACCTGGCGTCTTTCTGTCCATCGTCTGAAGCTCCTTCGAGATGTCCTGAAGACACCAGGCCTCTAATGAGGGGTGCACATGGTGGGGGGACCTAGAAAGAGGGTCTTCACCTCTGGGTAGCTGGAGAGCCCCAGAGTCTCTCCAGCTCCAGGAGGTGTGGGAAGGAACTGGGACAGAGCATCAATGCATCCTAATTTCTCCCAAACCAGCCATGTGACTATCCCCTTCCTGTGCCTCCGTTTTCTCAATGGTAGAATGAGGAGGTTGCTTAGGGAGAGTCTCCCAGGAACCCAGGGCAGGTCCTGTGGGAATGAGTACGGCAGAAGTTTCTTTACTCATCTAGGGAGCTTTCGGAGCCCCCGGGGGCAGGCTGCCTACTGGACAATGAATTCATTAACTGAGCACCTGTTATGTGGAGGCAATATCTGAGGCACAGGGGCTACTGCAGAGAGAGAGGCAGGCAGTGATCCTGCTGCCCAGGAGCTCGCTCCGTAGCTCTGTTTCCGGAGGCCTCTGGCCCTTCACCCACCGGGGCTACGGGCTTTGAACCAGGCCCCCCCACACGCCTGCTTCAAAGGAGGACTGAGGGCTGGGGGGGGAGAGGCATGTCCTCCCTCTAGCTCTGCCCTCTCCCACCCGCTGACCTTGCCTCTCAGGCATAAGTCTCCCCACCTCATGGGGAGAGGTTGGAGTGACTGTCCCGGAAGCCTGCTTTGCCAGCCTGCGAGCGGGTCCACCTCAGTGCGGAGGCCATTCATGGTTAAATATTACCCCTCCGCCGCCATCCCTCCCTGCCCTGCCTCAGGGATATCAAGCCATAAACACCGCCTTCTTTGGTTTTCCTCCAGGGCTGTGGCCTCCTGGGAGGGGCCACAGGTACATTTGCTGACTGTTTCCCACCCCAAGTGGGCGTCTGGAGAGAGGGAGATAGGGATCCAGGGCTGGGGCTGGGGGCTGGGGTGGGGACACTTGGGCCCTAGCCACCGCTGCTCCCCAAGATATTTTTCTTGGTTACATCATGCGCGTGGCTCCCTAGATCCTTCTGTGGACTGGCTTAATGAGCCCCTTAGGTGCTCGTCTCAGGCAAGATGCCCAGCCTTCCTGGTTCCGGGAAACAACAGCAATTCAGAGAAATCGGGGCAGTCTCACTGCATGGGGTGCCCCACGTCAGCTTCTGCCCCCAGGCCTCGCAAGCAAGCAGGGCCCAGCCCGGCTGTCATGCCCAGTCCCACCCGCCCAGGCATTTTAAATGATGAACCTGTGTGAATTCTGCGCTCCCACAAATCCCAGGAACGGGAGTGAATTCCAACTGAATAGTACGTTACGATATACCAAGAGCTTTCTTCTCATTTCCTTCTTTTTCATCCTCGAAATGGCTTTGTAAAATAGGTGTGATTTCTTTGTCAGGCCCAGCAGGCATATGAGAACACCGAGGTGCTAGGCGATGGGCCTGGCGAGTGGAGTGCCAGGCGTCAGAGTTAAGTCTCCTAACTAACGCTAAAGCCCGGACTGGTTTCATGCCCAGTTCTAGGAACAGTTTACTTCCAGTGCTCTGCCCATGACAGACATCACTGATCAACTACAGCCTGGCCGACATTACTAATCAATCACAGTGCTCTCTTTTTTAAAAAAGGATCACAGACGGCGGCGCACCCCTCAGCACAGTGGTCCAGGACACCGTCACCAGAAGATCAAATCCACAGTATTTGTCATCCTTTCGATCCCATACCGTCAGTCTTGAGGCCTCAGGACTCGGGTACAACCCCCAGGTGTTCTAGTCACTGGACCTCAAGAATACGTCGCAACATGCGGTTCTTGGACAGAAGTTACTGGCTCCTCCGTCCCCCAAACAACAGATGTCCCCTCCAAGCATGGCCTTTCTCAGAGATACAACAACCACGCAGGTCTGCCTGGGGTTTCAGGGTTTGCTAGGCCTTTAATAGAATTTTTAATTACGAAACATCTCGGGGTTACCCTGAAGTGCAGATAATATTATCACATAGAACTGTGTTCCCAAAGTGCAAGCCGCCAAACACCGCAGACATAACTGAAGTTCCTCTGGATTGTGTATCTCATCCCCATGCATATTTTATACTTTTATTACATGTTGGCATTTCCATATTATTAAACCTTACGGACATTATGTTGTTCAGACCTCGTTGCCACCAGTTAGTGTCAAACAGTGGGATGATACAGACTTATGAGCACGATGACAGGAGCGGCTTTGAATGTGCCTCCACAGCGTTTATTGTGAGTATCTGCTGAGCCCTTTGTACCGGCCATGGTTTCAAGTGCCTCACCTGGCTTAACTCATTTAATCTTCACAACAAATTTACTTTCATCCCCACTTTACAGCTTTGGAAACGGCGGCATAGGAAGGTGAAATTGTGTCCCCGAGTCACATAGCTCGGAACGCTAGACATCACTCACTCTGCTGCCGTGTGGCCTGTTGAATGAAAACACAATAATGTATTCACCTGTTCTCCTGTTTAAGGGCCATTGATTATTTTTGCCTCAACATTGGTCTCAGAGGGTTTGGGGTGGTTGTGTTACCTCACGTCGTTTCCATATCAAGCCCCTGAGTGGGTATTTGTATCATCCCCGCAATGCCCTTTACAGCTGAGGAAACTGAGGCTCAGAGAGGCTGAATCACCTTCTCAAAGCTGCACAGCTGCAGTGTGCCAGAGGCGGGCTGTGAACCCGGGTTCCTCTGATTTGAGAGACCAGAGGCCCTCCCATATCCCCTATTTGCCCTCAGTCCCCTGTTGTCTTCTCTTGACTCTGTCTCTGGCAGCCTGCCCTCCCTCCCCGAGAAGACCCTCCCCACACCTGGGCTTTGGTCTCCCCTCCTCTGGCCGCCCTCCACTGCCCTCCTGTCAGAGAAGAAGCCCAACCAGAAAGGCAGTTCATGTCAGGAAATTCCAGCCACGTGAGCCAACCCGAGCCAGGGATTCTGAGCAGCCGGTGGCTTTAGAAGAAACTGAAACTTGGCTTGTCGGGGGTGGAGTGGTCACTGGGGATTTAAGGAGTCACCACTTCCTTGGGCTCCCAGAGTGCACTAGGAGGTCACAGCAGCTGCGGGACACCAGGTGTCAGCCTCTGCCCCACTGCCCAAGCCATGCATCTCTGCGGGGACGAGGGGCTGTTGACAGGGCTGGTGAGTACAGGAGACCCAGGAGAGTGGAGGAGGGGGTCCCCAGTGCCTGGGTGGGAAGAATGTGGTCAGAGCTCCTCGTCCCAGCTCTGTACACAGGGGCTGCGTGACAGTGGGCTCCACACCCCCTCTCTCTGGGCTTCAGTTTCCCCAGGGGTTGGAATGAGGGCTTTCCAGCTCTCATGTTGCAGATCCAGCCTCCAGTTTAGAACCTGGCCTCTGACTGCTGCTCTCTCCTAACCCACCTGTTCTCCCCTCACTGCCCTTAAGGTAGCCTCTCCTCCCTCCCCTTGGAGGTCCCGCCCCACTCCCAGGACCCAGGACCCAGAGGCCAGCCCCTTCTCTCGCTGTGGGTCTCTCCCCCAAGCTCCAGGCTCTTGCCACCCCGCCCTCCTTCCTGCCCACCCCGGGCCCAGCACCTGGAACGAGCCTGTCCTGGCCGTGAACCTAGGAGACAGCATCCTCCGACAGGGAGTCCAGGCTCTCTCCCAAGCGCCCTGCACTCAGAAAACACCTCCCAGAGAGACCCGTGGTGGTGGTGGTGGGTGGCAGGGAGTTGGACTGCAGGGCCTCCATCATTCCTTCGCGTCTGACCTTCCAAAACTCTGGGCATTTGGGTTAAACGCTTTGCCTAACTATCATGGACACCCTAATCTGTCATCCAGGGGGCAGGAAACAGCCACAACTGTCAACCTTTGTGTCCGCTCTTTCATCAGAGCAGACTTCATTCATTCATTCTAGGCTGCTGCCCTGCTAGAATGTGAGCAACTTGAGGGCAGGGATTTTGGCCTGTTTCATTCTCTGCTATGTCCCCGTAGCTCAGTGCGTGGCACACAGTGGGCGCTCAATAAATATTCGTTGACTAGATGAGTGTCGCCTTTGAGCTTGAGTTGCTCAAGGAGCCGAGTGAGGCCCCGGCCCTGACCTCACGGTGGAGCTCACAGCTAGAGAAATCAGCGTTCTCGTCTGTGGAAATAGGAGCGACAGGAGGCTGACCTTATTAATCTCTGGCTCGGGGCAGGCCCTGGGCTGCCTGCTTTATGGCCTTTGACGAAGACACTGGGTTCAGAGAAGCAAGTGACCTGCCCAGAGCGACCTAGGTGATAAAGAGTGTGGGCGTGAAGTCAGGCCTGTCTGGGTTCAAATCCCAGCCTCCCGGCCTCCTCGTCTGTCCTCCCCCACTGTGAGATGTGAGCAGGACGTGGACATTGAGAGAGGCTGGCATTCCAACGAGGTGTGCCATGCCTGCAACGGGGTATGTGGGCTCCAAAGGAGCCGGAGGTGGCTTCTGGCAGAAAGGGGACCTTCGGGGACTTGACTCGGGAAGGGCATGGATTTTCAGAGGGCACGAGCCGCTGTCAGGACCGGAACCTTTGGCCTGTGCTCTGCAGGACCCTGAGGAGCATCAGAGGCAGCTGAGGAAGAAACAGAAGAACCGGGCGTCTGCCCAGCGCAGCCGGCAGAAGCACACGGACAAGGCGGACGCCCTGCACCAGGTGGGGGACTCCCCGCTTCGCGGCCCCTGCCTGCGCTCACCTGGCCCATGACCTCTTCTCCACCCGCCTATGAGCGCTGCTGGGTGTTCCCCGGCCCTGAATTGGTGCTGGATTTGGGAGGCGGGAAGGGCCCTGCTGCTGAGATTTGGAGATTCCTAGGTGTTGAGTGCAAACTGTGTCCCAGATACACACTGGGCTGCAGGGACGGGGGTGGGGTGGGGTGGGGTGGGGTGTCCACATCCAGCCCTGCCCTCTAGGCGCCCCCAGTGCAGGGAGAGGAGACAAACAGTGGAGGCAAACTGGGGGAACGTAGAGCAGCAACCCGCGGAGGCTCTCTTAAAAGGCAGACCCCTGATCACTCCCCGCCCCCCGCCCCAGGTCCGCCTCAGGAGTCCAGGGGCTGCACTGTGATTGGTCACATCGCCTGTCAGAGTTCTGACGTAGGTGGCCAAGACCGCATTAGTTGAAATTGGTTTGGGCTTAAGATGGGCAGACTTTAGAGTCCCAGCTGTGGTACTCAGCACCAAGTCACTTCCTTCGCTGAGCTTTACTGTCCCCATCCAGAAAACGGGGACAAGCGTGCCTGCCCACTGTCAGGACCCTTGTGGAGAGTAAAGGAGGCAAAGGAGCCCAGTGGGGCAGGAGAGGGCTGCACCTGCACTGGCCTCTTGACCTTGGATGGCAATTTGAACTTGGACGGTCACCTACCCTTGGAGGTTCCCTTCTTCCTCCATGCCAAGAGGAAGGACAACGTTAGTTGCTAACGGGGGGCGGGTGGGGGGGGTGTTATTGAGAGCTGGGCTCAGGCCCTGGCCCACGCTTTAGTCCTTCTAGTGATGGGTGAAGCTCATGGCCCCTGCGCCCAGACGGCCTACGCTCTCTGCAACACCGACCGCCACCTGCCTGCCCTCCTCTGCTAACGCCCCACACCCTGCTCTCCCAGGTCCCATCCAGCCTCAGGGCCTACGCCCTTGCTGTTCCCTCGACCCTCACTTCTTTCCAGTTGTTTGGTTTAGATGTCACCTCCGCAGAAGGGCCTTTCTAGACCATCTGATCTAAAGAGCTCTCTCCTCGTTACTCTGGCTTATTTTTCTTGTCGGCTCCCACCCCCTCTCACGTTGCTCCTTGCTTGTCTCCCTCACCAGACTGTAAGCAACACGAGGGCAGGGAGCTCTTCTGTCCCCTGCTGTTTCCCGTCACCTGGACCAGTGCCTGACAAATGGGGGGGACTCAGTAATTCCCTGTGGAGCAAGCAGTCCAGTCGGAATAAAAGTGCTTTCGAAACACATGGCGGGCAACAACAGGTAGCGGCATCAGGGTGATGCAGAGATAAAGTCTGAGCTGACCCTGAAGGAGGAACAGGAGTTTTACAAACGGATGGAAGTGAGAAAAGGCACGGCAGGCAAATGAAGGTGCGCTGGCGGGGGCATGAGAGAACAGCAGCCTATAGACCGTGTGAGAGTGAGAACTGGCGCCAGGGTGGGGCTTTGTGCGTTCATTTACTCATTCCTGCCAGGACCGCCTGTTGAGTGTCTCCTGTGTGACAGGCACACTTCCAGGCAGTGAAGGTACGGCTGTGAACACAGCAGACAGAACTCCAGCCTACCCTCCCCTGGGCTCATATTTTTATGGGGGAGCTGGGCAGACAAACGAATGGTCCGTGAGGTGCCTGGGGTGTCAGATGGTGATAGTGCCACCTGGAAGAATTAAAGCAGTGGAGAGGCGGGGTGATGGAAACCTAACGAGGGATGCCCTCCCCAAGCAGGTGACATTTGAGCAGCCTAAAGGTGGCAAATGAATGAATGAGTAGGGGAGTGAGTGAGCAACTCAATTTCTGGAGGTGATTTGAAGCCTTTGGAGAATTTAGGTGAAGGGTGACTTAATGACATTTAAAAAATGTCATTTCACATGCAGAGATCAGCCTGGGAGGGGGCTACTGGTGACTTTGACTGTCTGTCAGGACTTTGAGTCCATGGCCTAAGCAACATTTTTATGTAAAACACCCTTGCAGCTCCTTCTTGTGAAAAGTGTCCACAAGTGGTGGGGAGAGGGAGGGAACAGAAGAAACTGGTTCAGCTTCTTGAGCTGTGGAGATAGTGTTCTTTCTGCATTTCCCACCGCTGTGGTCATCATAAATGGATGTTTACAACTGCACGTTGGCTTTTGACCCCGCGGGTTCCCAGAATCCAGCTGGTCAGACCCTGACATGTGCTGACTCAGGGATGCTGACTAGAATTCCCTGTGCCACCCCCTGCGGAGCCAGGGCCTGGCCTCCCCTGACGGTGCCTGGGTGCTGGGAAGGCCCAGCGGGGCACCGGGCAGCCTGGATTTGTCTAGGATGGCAGGACATCTGGGTTGTGGTTGCCGCGAGAAGTCTTCGTCCGGATGAGCCCGGGGAGGGAGATGCTGAAAGAGTGCGGGGGCAGAGAAGACAGGAAGTGTCATGAGGAAGTAGAGTCCGTCTGAGGGACAGGAAGGAGGGGGACAGGAGAAGTCGAGAGATAAAGCTGGAAGTGTGAGCTGGGGTCACCTCGCACAGGCTGTTGTGGGAACCTTTAAAATGTTTGGTTAATGACACAGTTGCGCGGTGGTTCTTCTGGGCCAAGAAAACGGGGTAAGTTGTGGGGGGAGCCCCAGTTAGAAGGCCGGTGGAGCTCCCAGCTGGGTGGAGGTCGCAGGCTGGTAGAGACCCCTGGTTTGGGGAATCGAGGGTGGGGAGCAGGCACACCTGAGTCCTTGTAGGAGGTAGGATGGGGGAGACTTGGTAGTGGTTGTGGAGGGCCACCGGACAGTAGCCAAGGGCCCCTGGCTTGGACATGCGCATGCTGGTGGTGTCTCTTTGCTCAGTTGAGAGCCCCAAGGGGTTGGTGATGGGGGAGGGGTGAATAGCGCTCATGCTGAGCCTCCAGTGCTGGCTGACATCCTCCTCCCTGCCCACCGGCTCCTCCTTCCAGCAGCACGAGTCGCTGGAGAGACACAACCACGCTCTGCAGAAGGAGATCCAGGGCCTGCAGTCTGAGCTGGCGTGCTGGAGGCGGGCTTGGCACCTGCACGAGCGCCTGTGCCTCATGGACTGTGCCTCCTGCCTGGCTCCCCTGCCCCCTGGCTGCTGGGGCCAGGCCAAGTCGCCCCTGGACCCCACGCCTCAGAGGCCACATGGCTGCCAGCAACAACTGGGCACCTTCCTGAGCCCAGTCTCCTCTCCCTCAGCTCAGCAAAAACTCTCTCCAGATCCGCAGCCTCATGGTTCCCCTGGCCTCCTCCTGTCCCCTCTGCCCTCGCTGCCCCTTGGCCCTACTGTGATTACTGACCCTCCAGCCCAACTGTACCCCAGTTCTGTCCAGTCTGCCTCACCCTCTGGCTCCAGCCTACTGAGAGCTTCCTCCAGGCTCAAAGCCCTCTTGCACGGCTCCTCGGCCCAAGCTACCCCTCAGCAGCCCCTTGGACCAGAGCACCTCACCAGCGAGAAGCCAGTGCCCTCACCCCACAGTCCCTCGACTGCTCCGGGGCTGGCCTGTCTGCAGGACATGGACAAGCCTGCTTCCTCAGGAGTGGATCAGCAAGAGCTGGGAGTGGATCTCGGCCCCCACCCCCTCCTGGCCTTCCCTCTGCTTGCGTCTGCTCAGGTCCACTTCTAAGCCGGCCCCTGGGGCTGGGCTGGCCCCTTCCTCACGCTCAGGAGGCAGCCTTGGCACACAAGCATCTTCTCCATTGCTAACGGAGGCTGCCCCTCCCAGAGGACCAGCTGGCCCAACACTTCCCCGGGGAAAGGAAGCCATCCCTGTGCACTCACCATTCTACCAGGACCTGTCACCACCACCATCTCATGTCAACTCCATGATCATTCTGCAAAATCCAGATTATCACTCCACTTTTTCAGAGCAGGAGACAAAGGCTCAGCGAAGCCAAGTGACTTGTCCAAGGTCACATGGCCTTCCTTGGGACATGAAACTGCTCCTCCTTCTCCTGGTAGGATCCTGGCCTAGGTGATTTAGGGACTGAAGTCCTGGACACTGTGGGCTGCTGTGAAGATGTTTAAGCGCCGGGAGAGGGAGGAGCTTTCCCTCTGCCTCGTGACTCCCAGGGCCACAGAGCCCGGCAGTCCTGGAGACTTTGCCCTACCGATGGGCGGTCCAGAGTGCGCGTCTGGGTGGGCATAGGCCGGGTGGGAGCCTGGAAGCCAGCGCTTTCTTCCTCTAGCAGTGTTTTCAGTTCCAGAAACTGAACCTGCGGGTGGGAACTGGGGAGGAGCCTAGCACAACCTCCCCAGGTGTGTTGCCTATAGCCATCCCGACACCTGGGGAGGTTCTGCAGGGTCCGCCCTCCAGGCTATTCCCAAATAGCTTCCTGTCGCCCCCGCCCTCCAAGAAATGCCAGAGGAAAGAATGAAGGAAGACCCCTGGCTGGTGTGGCTCAGTGGATTGAGCGCCAGCCCGGGAACCGAAGAGTCGCCAGTTCAACTCCTAGTCAGGGCATGCACCTGGGTTTGCGGGCCATGACCCCTGCATGCGAGAGGCAACCACACATTGAAGTTTCTCTCCTTTTCTCCCTCCCTTCCCCTCTGTCTAAAAATAAATAAATAAAAAGAGAGCATGGGATATTAAAATGTGATCTATATTAAAAAAAAAAAAAAAAAGAATGAGGGAAGGGTTGGGTGCAAGCTTAATTTTAAGCAAGCCCCAGACCTGAACCTAGTGAGATCTGGGTCTTCTTCAGTGTCGCCCCCATCCCTGTGAAGCCCCCAGGGCCCTCTGATCAGCACCCTTCATTGTTCTTTGGCTGGAGCTCAGCTGCAGGGTCTGCTCCAGGCGGGGTTCTCACTGAGACTCGGGACAAACACTGGAAGGGGCTTGAGATGAGCAGATCCAGCTCTTCGCCCAGATTTTCACGCGCTCTGTAAGCAGACACTGTGCTAGATTTGACACACTCCAGGATGCTGAGCAGAAGTCTCGGTACAATGTTATGGTAAATAAAGTGTTTGCTGATTCCTTTTGCTTTGGTTAGTTGTTTGAAGCTCTGCTTGAACTCTGTACTGTTGAAAGAAGAGGGAATAGTCTAGAAGCTCAGAGGTAGGCAATTGCTCATGGACCTCCTAATCTAACCCCCCTCCCATATTCTAGATGAGGAAACTGAGGTCCAGAGATGGGATGGACTTGCCCAGGGTCACCCAGCAAGACGAGGTGTCATGGTCACAGGATTGTGGATGGCAGCAGAGCTGGGGTCGCCAGAAGGTTCGGGGACTGCAGATTGGCGGGGGTGAGGCCAAGCTGTCTGTCAGAGGGCAGCTGGGATCTGGGACAAGAGCTAACATGACCCACATGGACCAGGACCCGGCGGGCAGATGGGAATACCGTGGTCTGGCTTGGGTCTACGTGCCTGAAAGTCTGTCGGGCGCTGTGCTCTGCTTCGCTTGAGTTAACTCCGTGACCCCTCTAATAACTCTGTGAAATAGGTATGGTTATTATCTCCACCGTGCAGGAGGGGAAACTGAAGGCCAGGGGGCTTAAGGAACAAATTCAAGGTCACAGAGCTAGGGAATGGTGTAGGCTTGATGCAGCATCAGGAGCACTTGGCCACAGGTGATCCTGCCTCCTGCCTTCCCATCCTTTCCTTGCAGCCACAGGCTGACAGGCATGACCCAAGAAGGTAAAAGCCTTCCTTAAGTTCAAAACAAGTAAGGGAGGGGAGGGACTAAATGAACATTGGTACACTCATATGACAGTGACTGAAGAGATTCTAAAACAAAGAATGCTTTGAAGACTATTTAACGAGGTGAGAAATACTTGCAACGCATTAAGCATAAAAAGTAGAACATGCAGCTGTCACTATAGCTTGATCTACTGCTCGTTTAAAAATACAAACTGCGTCGCAACAGTGGGAGGACGTATTGTTGGTGTCTGGGGGATACGTGCTAATACTCGCGAAGCCCCACTTGTAAACGCGGTCATCACCATCGCAGGAGCCCTCACGTGGTCAAACAGATCCTAGGAATCCGCACTTATATCTGCGTGTATCTACCTAACAGATCGCTGCAAAGCTCAGTGGCTTTGTGCAAAGCCACAAACACTTCTTCTCTCTGTCTGTGGGGCAGGACTCTGGGCGTGGCTTAGCTGGGCGCCTCTGGCTCAGGGTCTCTCGCCGGCTCCAGCTGCAGCCACTGGCAGGTTCGGAGGCGGGGACCTGCGTCCAAGCTCAGGCTGATGGCTGTCCGCAGGTCTCAGAAGGTCCACTTTCGAGCTTTTTTTCAAGGTTGTTGGCAGCATTCTGTTCCCTGAGGGCTGCAGGACTGAGGACCTCAGGTCCTTGTAGGCTACTGGCTGGCCATATTAGTGCCTTGCTGGGTGGGCTTCCCTGCAGGGCAGCTTGACATAGCTGCTGGCTTCCCTTGCAGCAAACACGAGGGAGAGCGAGAGAAGGTGGAAGCCTTTTCGGCCGAAAGCCACAGTCTTTTTGTAACCTAATTTCAGAAGTGACGTCCTGTCACGTTGACCGTAGTCTGTCAGTACAGGTAAGACACTAGCTCAGCTAGCGCACACTCGAGGAGAGAGGATTACACAAGGGCACCAAGGCCAGGAGGAGGGATCAAGGGGACATCCCCCTTAGGGGCTGCCTGCGATCCTGGGCAAGAACCAGCACTTTTTCGGGTCCCTTCTTTTTCTTTTCATCACCAACACTAGCAGCTGGCATTTTTTTGACGGGGCTATTTTTCTTTTAATCTTCATCTGAGGATATGTTTATCGATTTGAGAGAGAGAGACAGAGAAATGTCCATGTGAGAGAGAAATATTGATTTGTTGGTTGCCTCCCATCCGTGCTCTGATCAAGATTCAAACCCTCACTGGGAATCAAACCCACAACCCTTTGGTTACAGGAAAATGCTCCAACCAACTGAACTACCCGGCCAGTGCTGAGGGGGTCATTTTTCAGAGGGAAACAATTTCATTTCCTCTCTAGCAGTGACAATGCTCCCAGCAGTGAACAGAGAGGGTCTGATAGGTTTAGGGCTGAACCAACCCCCCCACCCCCCCAGCCCCCCCACCCCAGCTCCAGAGATACATAGCCTCCAATTAGCCTTGCAGCCAGCACATTGTAGAAGCTCCCTGATCAGAATGACCTCTGAAGTCATTCGTGGACAGTCAGCACTGAAACAGCCAGTCTGTGCAGGCCAAGAGTCTTCTGCGCTTTGAAAAGTAATCACCGAAGGACTAAAGTTTAAACTCTTTTAGCTGTTCTCCCCACCAAGTATTCACCTCTGTAGTGGGTTGAACGGTGGCTCCCTAAAAGATATGTCCACCCAGAACCCGTGAGTGTGACCTTATTTGGAAAAAGTACCTTTGAAATGTAGTTAAGTTAAAGATCTAGCCCTGCTGGTGTGGCTCAGTGGATTAAGTGCTGGCCTGCGAACCAAAGGGTCACTGGTTTGATTCCCAGTCAGGGCACATGCCTAGGTTGTGGGCCAGGTCCCCAGTAGGGGGCAAGCAAGAGGCAATCACACATTGATATTCCTCTCCCTTTCTCTCTCTCTAAAAATATAAAATATTTAAAAAATAAATAAATAAACTCTTTTTTAAAAAGTCAAAAATGTAAAGCTGAGGTCCTCCTAGGCTGTCCAGGTGAGCCCTAAACCCAATGACCAGTGAAAGGAGGTCGCCCATACTAGGAAGAGGAGACAGAAGACAGAGGCAGACACTGGAGTTAGGCAGCCCCACTCCAAGCAGCATCTGGAGCCAACAGGAGCTGGAGGCGCAAAGAAGGCTTCGGCCTCTGGCCTCCAGCAGCACGGAAGCAGGGAGGGCAGTGAGGGGGCTGCGGCTGTGACCGATGGTGGTGGCCATGCCCAGGATGGTAGCAGGGAGGAGGTAAGAAGAGGTGAGATTCAGGGCGTGCTTCACAGATCGAACTGACAGGAGGTGCTTGTGGACTGGCTGTGGGGACAGGGAGGAAGGAAGTGTAGTGCAGGGGCCTGGGGTCTGGGGCCTCACATAGTGTCAAGGACCAAGAAAGATGGGGCGAGGAGCGGTTTGGGGTGTGTGTGTGGCGGGGGGATAGATCGGCAACCCTGCTTTGGCCGTGTTAAATTTGAGATGCCTGTTTGTCCTCCAGCTGGATCACAAAGAGTTTGGAGGTCAGGGGAACGGCCAAGACTGGGTATGGAAATTTGGAAGCCGGCGGTGCAAACGTGGGCGGATGGACGACGGCGATGGCGCGAGATGGCCAGCAAGGGCCCTTGCGGCTGTGTCTCCAGGAGGGCCTCTTCTTGAGCCCCCACAGCTCCCTCAGCCTGGCCCTCCTTCCACCATCACTCCTGTGTGCCCAGAATCCGGCCTCATCCTTCCTCTTCAAATGCTTCTTCCTCCAGGAAGCCTCCGGTGATCTTCCAAGATAAAAATGACCCCTTTTTCCTCAGACCCCTCGTCACACCCCTGTCCCTTTCCCCAGCCTCTGCCATGTTCCTGCTTGTGACTATCTGCTCACCTCCCTCAGGGGCAGCAGCCAGTCTGGCACAATGTGAGGACTTTTAAACGGCCCGCACGTTGGGAGGCAGCCGAGCACGACGGTGAGACAGCTTGAGCTCCAGTGCCAGGCAGGAACGGGTTCGTGTCCCAGCTCTTCTACTGCCTGGGCAAGCCCTCAAGTCTCAGCTTTCTCATCTGAAAAATGAGAATTGAAAAATGCACCCACCCACAACTCACCCTACATATATGTGTACACATGTCCACAGATACACGTATGTATAATATATAATAGAAATACAGATGCTCACCACACGACATGAACAAGAATGTTTATATCAGCCATATTCCTATTTCGGAAAGCTGAAAACAACCCAAATGCCCATCCATACTACAGTGAATAAACTGTGGAATATTTTACACAACGTAATGCTACAGGGCAAGGAGGATGATCAAACTACAACCATTTGGAACAATACGAATAAACTTCACAAACATAATGTCAGGTTATAGAAACCAGACACAAAAGAGGGGACAATTTGTATGATCATTTTATATAAAGTCTAAAAATAGAAAAAAACTAATCTGTGCCGTTAAAAGTCAAGGTAGTGGTTACAATTGGAAGCCACACCTAGAAGGGGACGCGAGAGGCCTTCTGGGTACCGATAATGTTCTGTTTATTGATCTTTGTGGCGGTTACATGAATTATTCACTATATGCCAATCATCGAGCTGTACGTTTATAATCTGTGCTCTTATGTTGTGTCTCATATACTTTAATATTGTAAAAAAGAGGGTGTATATAAGGAGCATATCACACATAGTACGTGCCTCCATACTGTTAGCTATGGGGAGGGAATGAGTGAAAACCCATGCCTGCCCTCGCCAGGTAGCTCAGCTGGTTAGAGCATCGTCCTGCTACGCCACGGCCGCAAGTTCAATCTCCTGTCAGCACACATGCAAGAATTAGCCAATGAGTGCAGAGGTAAGTGGAACAAGAGACCGATGTTTCTCCCTTCCTTTATTTCTCTAAAATCAATCAATAAAATTTTTTTAAAGAGAAGGAAAACCCATGCCGTGCCCCCGCCGGTGAAAGTCAGTAACAATCAAAACCAGGGACAGATCAGAGTCTGCCCTCAAGGGAGCCTGGAGGGAAAGGGAGCGACCTGGGGCCCCATACAGGGACAAGACTAAGGAGAGACTCTTTCCGCTAAGTTTGTGGTTCAGTGCCTTCTGGGGCCACTGCTACTATGCAGAAAGGAGACTCTTCCTAGGGGACCGTGGGTATCTGTGTGTTCCTGCAGAATTTCATTCCATTTTCAAATGTCGGAGGCACCTTGTTTTCCTGAGCCAGTGAATGCTGCAAGCTCCCCAGAGAGGCCAGGCCTGGATCTGTCCCCTACAGCCAACAGCTTGCTCAAGCTCTTGTAGGCTTTTCTCGCTGTCTTGGGCTCGTATTTATCTGATTGGGGGACAGGAAAGACACTCCAGGCAGGGTAAGATAACCCGTGACAGAAGATCTTCTCTCGGTCATGTCCAAGCGCTGGGGAGAAAAGCATATTTTACGTCAATTCAATGAGCTGCTGAATTTGGTAGTGAGTCCCCTATCAGTGGGAGCGCCCACACAGAGGCAGCACAGCTACTTTTCGGGATATCGCAAGGAGCACTGCTACAGCGAGAGGAACTTGCCCATGTGCCTGCTGAGGGTGCTCGAAGGCTAAAATTCTATTATTTAAATTGCCACCAAATTTCCTTTAAGGCTTGGATTGCTTCTCTCTGCCCTGGCCGCCCAACACACACACACACACACACACACACACACACACGCACACACCCCAGTATTTTTCCCTTTTCCTAAAAATTGAAATATATCATGTTCAGCCAGAAATTTGAAAAGCAGGGGAAAAATTTATCCATACCATTGAATACTACTCAGTGACAAAAAGGAATGAATTATAGATACACATAATAACTGGGATGGAACTCAAGGGCATGCATTATACTGAGTGGAAAAAAAGCCAATCTCAAAAGGCCACATACTGTATGATTCCACTTATGTAACATTCTCAAAATGATAAAATCATAGAGATGGAGAACAGATGAGCTAGAGATCGTAGAGGAGCGGACGGGTGTGATCATAAAGGGTTGCATCTTCGGGGTGGTGGGTCACTCTTTATCTGGCAGGTGGTGGTTTCACAACTCTGCACACATGCCAAAATGACACGGAAATATACAACCCTTACACCAGTGATGATCTTTCTGGTTCTGATGTTGTACTAAATCCCGTAAGATGTAATCACTGGAAGAAAGTGAGTGACGTCTATAGACCTGTCTGTACTGCCTTCGCAATTCCTTGTGAATCTATAATTATTTCAAAATTTAAAAAAAATTAAAAGCTAGAAAACCCCACTGTTAACACTTTAGCATATTTCCTGTGAATTATTTTCTTCACACATCATATTGTATATAAATTTTGTGTCCTGAAATTTTCTCTTACTGGATATCATAGGCACTTATTATGTCATTAACTACTCCACTAAACAATCGCGTTAACAGTAGTGTGACAGGCCAAGTTCATGGACATGTCTCTTACATAACCATCTCTTCCTGTTGCACACTTGGGCTGTTTCCAGTTTCTATAGCCCTAAACCGCCTCATAACGAATGCCTCTGTGCAGAAATGGTTAACTACATTTTGAATTCTTAGGCTAGACTTTCATTAAAACAACTAAAATAGTCTCGTTTATTTCTAAAAAAGATTTTATTTATTTTTAGAGAGAAAATTTTTTTAAATTTAAAAAAATTTAAAATTTTTATTTTTATTTCTCTTTAGAGAAAGAAGGAAGAAAGAGAGGGAGAGAAACATTGGTGTGCGAGAGAAACACAGAATGCTTGCCTCTTGCACACCCCCAACTGGGGACCTGGCCCACAACCCAGGCATATGCCCTGGCTGGGAATCAAACCAGCGACCTTTTAGTTCACAGGCTGGTGCTCAGCTGGTTAGCAGGCTGGCACTCAAACCGCTGAGCCACACCAGCCAGGGCTCGTCTCGTTGATTTTTAAAAAGAAAGCCAGTTGTCATGCTGTGAGTCCACTCAAGCAGCCCTGTGGAGAGGTGTGGACAGTGAGGGACTGCGGCTTCCTGCCACCAGCCAGCCCCAACTTGCCAGGCCATGTGAGTGTGCTTTCTGGGAGCAGATCCTGCGGCCCCAGTCCAACCTTCAGATGACTGCCCCCCAACCTACAACCTGACTGCAGCCTCACGAGAGACCTCAAATCAAAACTGTGCAGCTAACTACCCACAGAAACTGCATGTGAGGTAAATATTTATCATTTTACATCACGAAGTTTGGGGGGAAGCTGTTACACAGCAATAGATAACAAATACAAGCAGCTGGCTAGGTGATGGGGAGAATTCACGAGGCAGGGAGAGAAGCTCAGGCAAAGGGAGCAAAGAGAGCCAACGGGCAAGAACAAGAGAGAGGATGCTGCGGGGACGGAGGGGGCCAGGCCTCGGGGGCCATAACCCAGCTGCAGGGCTGCCTCCTATCCCCCAGAGTGCCCCATGGCACGAAGAGGCTTGATCTAGACCTACCGCAACACCCAAGGGGGGCTGAGATGCGGGAGGACAGTATCAAGGTCACAGGCAGTGACTGACCACATCAGATTCTGAAAGTCCTTTCTGTGTGAACAGTGCTCCAGCAAGCTCCGGGAGCCCAGGCCAGCGCCCGGCCTGGGGAGGAAGAAGCTCACAGGGACTTAGCTAAGACCCTCATTTCCATCGGGAACTGGTTGATGCCACAGGAGGTAGTGACATGGAGGAGAGACACACCAGGTTCCATTTCTGACTCTGTCACTTACTGTGTGGTCTTAGGCAAATTAGTTGATATAACGGAGCCCATTCACTCACCTACACAGACGAGACTCATGACAAAGCTTACCCGGCTAGGCTGGGCGCAGGCTCAGTGGGGTGGTGCATGGGGAAACCCCGTCGGGGGCCCAGGACACACTCACACTTGGTGTCTGTTCATTCCATTTATTTCTTGCCCTGGGCGAAAACGGGGGTGGGGAGGTGAGTGGATGAATATGGTTACAAGAGGGTGGGCTGGTTTGGCTCACAAGCATCTGGGGTCCACTCTGGATACCCAGCTTTGCCAGCTTAAAGGCACAGCCAGGTACTCAAGGGGAGAGACGTTGGCGGGTCGTTGTCCTGAGCGAGGGGCCAGGGCCATGCTGCTGTCCAGGGAAGGCAGAGAAGAGCAGACTTGAATAGATACTTCACAAAGGAAAATAGAGCAGTAGTCCATAACCTCATGAAAAAGTGCTCAGCATCATTAGCTTGAAACTACCGATGGCAGTAAGACGCTACTACACCCCCAGCAGCATAATGAAAATAAAAATGACTGATGATATCAGATGTTGGTGAGCACTTGCATGCTTTTGGTGAGTACGTAGGATGGTATAATGACTTTGGAAAAAGGTCTAGGCAGTGAAGCATACATCTATCTGATGACACAGAGATTCTACTTTTAGGCATTTACGCAAGAGAAATGAAAACTATGCCCACAAAGAGACTTGTAAAGTGTTCGTAGCAGATTTATTCATAATATGCAAAAAATAGATAAAGCCTGGGTGGATAAATGAACTCTTCTATATTCATATCATAGCATATTCCTTAGCAATTAAAGGGAATGAACTGCATGGACTTAAGCCTCCATATGGGTAGATGTGACACATTATGCTCAGTGAAGAAGCAGCTTTACACTAAATAATGTACGTGGTACGCTTTCATTTACATGAAGTTCTAAAACAAGCAAACAATCTATGACGGGAAAAAATGAGGACAGTGGTGACCTCCACGGTGGGGTGGAACTGGGGCCAGGGATTAACTGGGAAGGGGCATGAGGGCACGTTCAGGAACATGGGCAGTGGCCCATATTTTGATAGGGGTTTGGATATCTCTAGGTACAGTGTGTGCATTTGACAAAACTCAGCAAATGTTCACTTACGATTTGGACATTTTGCTTTATGTAAATTTTATCTCGAGAGAAAAAACTGGTAAATCGATATTGATCTTTATTGAATGATGTATACGTTGAAGTATTTAGGGGGAAGTATAGCTGCAACTTCTTGGAAATGTCTCAAAAAATAACGGATGGATGGATGTGTGATAAAGCAGGTAGAGTTAAATTGTAATGATAGAGTCTAGGAGGAGGGTGTACAAGTTTTTGATATGTTTAAAGATTTTCATGATAATGTTTTTATTTTTACTTTTTTACATTTACCAGTTTATTTATTTATTTTTGACCCTCACCCGAGGATATATTTTTATTGATTTTCAGAGAGAGGAAGAAAGAGAGAGAGAGAGAATCACTGATGTGAGAGAGAAACATCAATCAGTTGCCTCCCATATGTGCCCCGACTGGGGATTGAACCCACAGCCTAGGTATGTGCCCTGACTGGGAATCAAACCGACAATCTAGGTATATGTCCTAATCTGGATTCGAACCCACAACATTCTGGTGCACGAGACAGCACTCCCACCAACTGGGCCACCCCACCAGTGCTACATTTATCAGTTTATTATAAATGATGCAGATCAACAGCCAGGTGAAGAGGTACATAGGCAGGGTCCTGTGTATAGGAACCTCTGTCTCCAAGAAATTGGGGTGCACCACCCTCCCAGCACATGGATGTAGTCACCAACGCCTACGCTCAATAATTTTTTTAAATCGAGACAAAACTCACTTGAGATCCTTGGTACAAATGCAGGGTGCTGCCTGCCCCCGCCCTGGAATGTGACTCCCTGGGCTAGGACTGGGACCCAGTGACTAGAACAGGTTCAATGGCGGAGTCCCAAGCTCCCGGGGTGGGTTGGCGGAGGCGCTCAGCCTCCCAGCTAGGTCCACACGCCAGATCTCCCCAAGGAGCGCTCTTCTGAAGGGTCCTCCCAGGCTCTCTCTCACCTCTTCCTTGAGGTCCTCTGCCTCCTTGCTGTGGCAGCCACCACTTGCAGGATTGGGCTCTCAATACTAAATGCGCAAAGGCCTCCGAGGTCGGAGCTGAGCCCAGAAGGACTCCGAGGCCTCTTTGAGTAGCTCTTGTCCATCTCATCGTCTTTCTAAGTCCTACAAGGTTCACACCTGGGTGCTCATCAGTTTCACAGCCTTGCATGACCCAGACACCCAACTAGCAAAGGGGGACAGGTAACTGGCAAACTGAATGGTAGTCTCCACCCTTTGGAGACACTCCCCAATTCTGCACCTCCCCCTCCCCCCTCCCCCCGCTGGTCCCACTCCCAGGGCTACCTTTCTAAGCCTGATCAGTTCTCTCTGAGGCCCTTCCAGGCCAGGCTCTGGCCTCCAGCCTCCCTGTCTCAGGGCTGAAGACTGGCAGGTAATTGGCCTGGGAAGCCCAAAGGGAAGTGGGAGGAGGGGCGTGGCTCAGGCAAGGAGGAGCCCAGGTGCTGCAGGAAGTGCAGCTGTTGATTAAGTGGCTCCTTCCCCAGGCCTGGGAGACCAGAGCCGCAGAGGCCCAGGGCGCAGCTGATCTTAAAGGAAACAAGACCCCATTCTGAGCCTCACGGGAGATGGCAGATCTGCCCAGGGTTACCCTAAGAGCTGTGGTGACATCGCCACTCCTGGAACTTCTCTCTTCCTTCCTACATCTGGGGCTTCTTCACAGCTCCTGCTCGGGATTTGTCCTGTCCTCTGGGGCTCTCGGGTGGAACCATTCAGTGGGAGGGAAGCCAGTTAAGGAACCCACGTGACCAGGGCCCCACGGAGAAGCCCCGGGGAGTCCCTGGGAGAAAAGGACCAAGGTGCAGGCCACAGTAACCCCCAGCTTCAGCTCAAAGCGGGTGGGACAAGAGTCAAGATGAAGGAAATCCCCTGAAGGGCCCGGTCGTCAGGGGATTGTGATAAACTGCAGCAATGACAGCCCCTTGACAATGCCCGGCTCCGGGAGCCTGAATGGCAACCGAAGCCACATCCACGCTTCACTGAGTGTGGTCCCCACCACCGGCAGCAGCATCGCCCGGGAACATACTTTGCAGGGTCAGCAGGCCCCCCTCCTGCCCAGGCCTGTGAACAGGAAGCTTGGGCCCAGCTATCCCACAAGGCCTCTATGCAACTCTAACGCGATTCTAACGAGGAGGGGAACTCTGGCTTAATTTGAGGGGCTCAGGAGCGGGGCTACGTGGAAAACTTCCTTCTTCACAAATTCCTTCATGTTCATCAAACATTTATTATGTGTTAGCACCCATGTCAAGCCCCACAAGGAGCCCAAAGTGGGGAAAATTCTAGTTCCTACCCTCTAAGCAGGCTGACCAGTAAATACAAGGCGGGGCAAAGAGCCCTGGGAAGGAGCCAGTCTCTCTGGAGAGGGGGATTAGAGAGGGTTTCCGAGAGGAGGTGGCCTTTGAACTGGGCCCTGAAGGATGAGTTAGAATCAACAAGCGCCCCGGCTGGTGTAGCTCAGTGGATTGAGTGCTGATCTGTGAACCGAGGGGCCACTGGTTCGATTCCCAGTCAGGGCACATGCTTGGGTTGAGGATCAGGTCCCCAGTAGGGGGCGCACAAGAGGCAATCAATTGATATTTCTCACATTGATTGTTTCTTTCTCTCTCCCTCCCTACCCTTCTCTCTAAAAACAAACAAAAAATTTTTTTAAAAAAAGAATCAACAAGCAGGCAAGGAAGGCACTAGAAACAGCCTTCTAAAACCAAATCTAACTTTTAAAAGCATCTGGTTGTTTTTGGAATACAGTGCCTGGGCGCAGGCTTCTTCACGATCTAGCCCGTCTCCTTCATCAGCCCCACCTCCTCCTTTCCACACCTCCATTCACATGCCTGAGTACAACTGAACTTCTCTCTCTCTCACACACACACACACTCACACACACACAGCCTGCTACTTGCTGCCAGGCCCTCGCTCATGCTATCCCCTCTGCCTGCAATACCCTCTCTGTGTTTCCCAGTCTAATACCTACCCGTCCTTCAGGACTCACTTCAGGTGTTCCTCCTCCAGGAAGCACTCCTGACTGCTGGCTGGTTAAGTACCATCTTCTAAGTCCCCCAAGGTCTGGAACACAGGTTCATCAGTGCCCTCACTGCATTGTGTTTAAAAATCTGCTTTATGTTAATCCCCCTGTTAGAATGTGAAATTATTGTAAGCAGGCATTTTCTTTGACTTTGTGACCCTAGAGCCCAGCACAGAGCATGACATGCAGTTGGCTTTCAATAAATACTTATTTAGCAAAGGAAAGAAGGGAGAATGTCGATAGGAGGTCCAGGATAAAACAATGGCAGCAATGATGAAGAGCCCGACAGGACGCACATCTCCTGGGCAAAGGCACAGAGTGTCTTCCTCTGCATAAAACCTGGGACAGAGGAGACAGGGCTTAGCAGCCAGGAGCCCCCCGCCGCCCGCTTCCTGGTCTGACAGATCTGGCACACGTGCTTTGAGTCCTGTCATCATCCGCTGAGCATTGCTGTTAAAATGTCCCAGTGAGTCAAGCCAAGTGTGAATCCAGATAAGTCTCCTTGGCAGTCTAAGTTGGTTTCTCAGTTGAGGTAAAGGTTTATTTTTCTCAAGAATCTCAGGGGCGCATGAAAAATGCTCAATATCATTAGCCATTAGGGAGATGAAAATTAGACCTACATCTAGATGCTATTAACATCTATTAAAATGGCAAAAAGTTAAAAAACGGAAAATTCCAAGTGCTGGCAAGGATGCAGAGCAGGCGAAACTCTTATACTCTGCCAGTGGGGATGAAAAATGGCACAGGCGCTCTGGACGGTAAGTTGCTAGTTTCTTATGAAGTCAAACACACGCTTACCCTGTAACCCGGGAATCCCACTTCTAGGTATGACTTGAGAAACATGAAGACCGCAGTTCACACAACAACCAGTATGTGAATGCTTAGAGAAGCTCTATTCAAAATTACCCTAAAGAGGAAACAACATAAATGTCCATCGATAGGTGAATGGTAAACGAATGGGGGTCTATCCACACCACAGAATCCTATTCACTAATAAAGAAGAATGCACCATCATTACACGCAACAGCACAGATCAATCTAAATGCATTGTGCTAAGAGAACGAATCCAATTCTGAAAGGTTATACACTGTATAATTCTGTTTATATAACATTCTGGAAAAGGTAAAACTTGAGAAATGGAGATCAGATTGCCAGGGATTGGGGTGGGAAGAGGGTTTGACTACAAAGAGGCAACCTGAGGGAAATTTTTTGAGTGATGAAATTGTTTTCTATCCTGATCTATGCATATGTTAAAAACTCAAAGACTTATACATCCAAAATGGAATTGTACTATATATAAATTTTAAAAAATTTTAATACCAGTTTAAAGAAAAAAAAGAATCCCAAGGGACAAGGCAGTCACTAGAGGTGGCATTCTTACCCACTGTCTTATCTGTGGTGGCCAGTGTCCGTCCCATCTCTTATCAGCCCGCATGACCTTCCTGGGTGGCTCAGGAAAGCAAGCTCCAAGTCTGGCTGATGCTCCAGCTGATGTCACGGCATCGACGCACCCGCAAACAATTCTCCCGTCTAGTTTGATCTCCATGATGGCAGTTGACTTTGTCTTGTTCACCAAGGCATCCCAAGGGCCTAGAACAATGCTTATACAGGGTGGGGCAAAAGTTGGAGTTTATTCTTGTATTATTTCTTAATTATTGTATTATTTATCATATGAACAACTGTAGACCCGCTTTTGCCCCACCCTGCATGGAACAGTTGTGCGTGCTACGTGCTAGTGACTCAGCTCTGGCTCCTGGTGACCCTGTGAATGAGCGAGGCCTACAATGTCCTGTCCTCAACAGCCCTGCTCTGCTCCTGTGGATACCTGCCTATGGCTTCTTTTACGGAGTCAATCCGTCTCATAGCTGGTCGCCCACTTTTCCTGCTGCCTTCTATCTTTCCCGGCTGTCTTTTCCTGCCTTCTCATGATGTGCCCGAGGTAGGACAGCTTCGGTTTGGTTGTTTTTGCCTCCAACAATGTTTCAAGCTTACTTTGCTCTAAGACCCACTTGTTTGTCTTTCTGGTGGCCCAAGGTATCCACAGAACTCACCTCCAAAACCATATTTGAAATAAATCAGTTTTTTCCCTCTCAGTCTTCTTCACTATCTAACTTTTCACACCTGTACACGGCAATTGGGGATATGAGAGTGTGGATGATCTTGGACTTGGTTTCTAACGGCACATATTTGTTCTTGGTGATTTTCCCTAATTCCTCCATTGCCGCCCTTCCACGTCTCAGCCTTCTCTCAATTTCTTGACTGTGGTCTCCATTTGAATTGATGACGGAACCAAGATAAGCAAATCTCTAACAACTTCGATGTCTTCATCGTCTACGTTAAAGTTGTAGAACTCTTCTATGTTCATGATTTTTGTTTTTTTGATGTTCAAATGTTCTAATCCTAACAAGAATATGTCCACAAATATGGAAAAAAAGACAACGTCCTGCAGACTGGAAATGTTAGCTATACATCCCGATTTTCAGGAACGGCGTGCCAAGGAGTACGGCAGCTCGTTGGCTGTTGCTCCGATTTCCCATGTAAGTAAAGCGATGCTCAAGGCGACGCAGCAAAGTCTCCTGCATTACGTGGAGCCAGAAATATTGGCTGCTCAACATGGATACAGGAAAGGAACGGGCACTTGAGATCCAACTGCGAACATTCGTTGGACACTGGAGGGCTCTAAAGAATCTCAGCCCTGCCCGGCGTGGCTCAGTGGATTGAGCGTCAACCTATGAACTGAAAGGTTGCCGGTTCAATTCCCAGTCAGGGCACGTGCCTGGGTTACAGGCCAGGCCCCCAGTTGGGGATGTGCAAGAGGCAACCAGTCGATGTTTGTCTCACACGGTGATGTTTCTCTCCCTCTCTCAATCCTTCCTTCCCCTTCTCCCTCCCTCCCCTCTCTCTAAAAATAAATAAATAAATAAAATCTTTAAAAAAAAATTCACAAGGTTAGTCTGTGTCTATAGACTATAATAAAGCCTGTGACTGCCTGGATCATGAAAACCATTTGATTGTCTGGAGGTATAACCTCTGTTGTGAACAGGAAGCCACTGTCAGAACAGAATATATAGAGACAGAATGGTTTCCTATAGGCGAGGGTGTCAGACAAGGGTGTGCTTTATCTGAGGGGTCTCCTAACCACTGGCCGTGGACCAGGAGAGAAGCTCACCTGGGCTCTGCATCCTGACCGCCACGCCCCCGCCCCCGCAATAGAAAACCCGTCCCTGGTGCCAAAAAGCTTGGGCACACTGCTTTATCTCCTGATTTGTTTGTTTAATCTGTTTGTAGAACATACACAAAAAGCTGGGCTAGATGGGCTAGACTCAGAGGAAGGAGGAGTGGAAATCGGTGGAAGGAAATCAATTTACAGTAACAGTTGCTCAATCAATATTTATTGATGAAGTAAATATTTGTTATCCATTTATCTTACTGCCTCCAAACTCCTGAATTCACTCTCTTCGTTTAAATACCTCAGCCCCCTTCTCCAATAATGTCACTCATTCCAACTCCTCTCCTGGAATTTTGACACTTAATAGTCCTGCTCGGTGTTGGCTCTGCCCCTCCTCTGGCCCGAGGGCCTCCTGAGGTCTCAGGTGAGAATGTCACCCTCTTCCTCTTGGTGCTTCCCATTGTGGCCCCTCAGCCAGGGCCCCGGTGGAAGCAGCTCTGGCTGAGACGACTCATTGCAAGCAGTGGAGGCCAACATGGGGCTGCCACCCTCCCCAAGCAGGAAGTGCCGGTGGACCACGCAGACGGAGGAACCACCTTGGGCCGCCACGCCTGACAACAGTGTATGTTTGTGTCTGCTGGGAGGCACTTTGTTTTTTTTCCCCAGGGGGTACTTTGGTTCAATCTCACTCAGTCAGTCAAAGTGTTTATGTGGCCCTGGCCGATGTGGCTCAGTTGGTCGGAGTGTGGTCCTGTAGACTAAAAGGTCGCAGGTTCGATTAGCAGTCATGGCACAACCCAGGTTGCAGGTTCGATCCCTGATCACCCCGGTTGGAGTATGTATGAGAAAGCAACAAATCAATGTTTCTCTCTCACATCAATGGTTCTTTCTCTTTCTCTCTCTCTCTAAAAGCAATGAAAAAAAAAAGTCCTCGGAGACATTCAGTCGTTTGGGCTTGTAATAAAGCTCGCTGGTTCACCGGTTTGAATCCTCTGGGTGTCTGCCTATTTCTCCCCAGGCTGGTTGACACTGAAGGCTATTTGCGACCAAACAGTGTTTATTTCCTCTGTCCTTCACACCTAGTAAGGCCCTCCTCCATAGGAAATCATCACACACATCACGCCAGCGGCCATTTAAAACTTATGACCTTCTGTACCGCAATCTTAGGAACACATAACATCCAGGTAAATAGATTGCAAGTTAACATCACAGGTATAGAACCGTTTTCTCCAGCGTTACTAGAAGCCTGATTTTTTTACGCTGTCTTGACCCCATCCGAAGAAGAAGGGTCTTTCTTTCGGTTCCCAGCCACGGACAGTGCAAGGCATGTTCATCCAAAAGCAGCAGGAAGGCAGCCCTGCTCTGGCACTCAAGTCCTATCAACATGGTCAACTTTTACTCTGTGACAAGCACGGTTCGAGTCACAAATGGGTGGCTCAAGAGTTACTCCTGCCCACAAACGCGTTAGCTTCTGTCCACAGTGTATTCTAGTTTTTCAGTTAATTGCCACGATTTTTCAATTGAGAGATTGCCCATGAAAATAAGATCTGGCATTACCAGACCACACTCACCCCAGGCCTCTCTTCAGCAGGGGACTGGATGGCAGATCCTTCTTTCGATGGGGCAGATGCCCTGCTGAGATTCAGTTTCCTCCCTCCCTCTCCCACTTCTTTCCTTTCTTTTCCTGCCTTGTTTTCCCAGGGCTCTTGGAGTACCACCCAGTAGCAGGTGCTTAGTTTCTCTGAGTACAAAAAGACATACAAGTCTCAGCCTTCAAGGAGTTTGCTACCTAGACATCACTGAGGTCAGAACGTCCAAACCTACAGAGGATTAGTTTATTTAAGCCAAACTGGCAACAGCCGGGGAGCAAGATTTCAATGCTTTGGAAAATAAGTTTATTTTATGCATTTGAGACTAAGGAGGGAAAAGGGAAGGTTACATGAGGGTGGGAAAGGGGTTGGATTCTAAGATAGTTAACAAAATTAGGTGCTTTCTTGAGGGTGGTTTGGCTCATTTAAATGGTGTGTTAACCTAGACGCACAAAAATAATGGACAGTGTTTGCTTAAGGCAAAGGTAAACCTTTTACTAAAAAGTTATATGCCTGGAGTGGGACTACGCACCATAAACTGTCCTGTTAACAATTTATCATCAGATCACCCTGTGAGGTTACTTTCCCTAGAAACCCTTTTCGTTCCACAGCATGTGGAGGAAGGTTTTAAAGTGGGGTGGGTTAGAGGTAGGGGAGGCATTGCATGCAGGAACGTGGGTAGCTAAGGTGGAGGCAGGAGAATGCAGGACTATAGAAAAAAGGGTTGCCCCACGGGGTACCTCCGAAGTGGGCAGGTCCAATATCAGGAAAGCAGCATCCCCAGCACCTCCAACCCTGCCCAGATGTGGAGCCGAATCACTAAATTCACAACATGGTCAGAATTTGATCAGCAGGAAGTGCAAGGTAAGGTGCTGGGCGTTGTAATCACATAGACCCCCAGTTCGAGTCCTTGGGCCTCCACAATTCGCACCCACTTCCACGCCTGTTTAAAACTGGGATATTCCTAACTACTTTACAGCACGGCCTTGAGGATTACAGGAGAGCGCGGGAAAGTGCCGGCACTTCGCTCCACACACTGCAGGGGCTCTGCCGTTAACAGTTCCAGACCCGACCACGCCAGGCACGTACTCAACGCGAAATGCACAATTGGTGCACACGCCCTGAGAACTGCTGAAAGGCGCCAGGCGCCTCAGCTCTGGCGGGTGTGGCCAAGGGCCGCTCGGGGCCTCGGCCTCGCGCGACCCCTAGACGGAGTTCCAGAGCTGCGCATGCGTAAACCGCAGCCAAGCCTGTGAGCGCGCGCCCGGCGAGCCGGGGCAGGGATGCCCATCCGCGCGTGCGCAGAGGACGCGATGAGGGCGGGGCGGGGCACCGAGGGGCGGGGCGGGGCATCGGGGGCGGGGCGGGCCGGGCCGGGCGTCCAGCTGCGCATGTGCAGAAGGCCTGGCGGGTTTCTGTCACGAGCAGAGGGCGTGGGCGAGAGGCTGAGGGAGCCTCGTAGCGCAGCTTCGTTCGAAGTCGGCGCCCTCGTTTCTCGGAGAGCGTTCCCTAGTGAGTACTCCTGTGGAGGCCACTTTTATGAGGCTCGAAGAGCCCTTAGTGTGTGAGAAAGATCCTGGCCCAGCCCGAGAGGCCCTCGGGTGTGAGGTAACGGCTCCCAGCGGCCTGGTACCGCGGTTCGTTGCTATTTCCCACCCACCGGGGAGATTTCCGGCCTGGCCGCTCCTCGCCACCCCGCAGCTGGCCCCTAACGTCACCTTCCCGGCACGTGGGTCCGTTCGGACGCCCAGCACACCCTTTGCCCAACCGCGGTGCCTCTCACCGCCGTGGAGGCAGGCAGTGGCCTGGTGGCTCGGGCGGCAGCGGCGCGCGATCGGGGCAGAGCTGCGGTGGGCAGGAGGGGCAGTGGCGTCTACGGGCCCCGGCCGGCGGCCCGACCTGAGCTAGGCCGGTGGGGACGCCCCCCACCCCCCCCACAGGCCATGAGCAGCACGGAGGTAGTGAGCCTCGTCCATCCGCCCGGGCACGGCCTTCAGGGGCCGATCTTTCTGCCCCGCCAGATGGGGAGAACCCAGAGCTCCGGTGTCCTGAGGCCCCCAGCTCCGCGCAGCCCACCGTCTTTAAACAGCCTTCCCTGTAACGAAAGTGTTTATTCTGATCTGCAGCGCCGCCGACAACCCAGCCAGGCTCGGCAGTCGCCGTGAAAACCGGACTCCTTCCGGGGCAGCGCTTCTTGTCACATCAGCGCCTTAGCGATTGGAATGAGGCTCTGGTTTGCAAGCGCCTGAGCGCACCTGGGAGGTCAGGTCGGGGCCGTGGCACTCAGCGCGCTCGCCGCTCGGCGCCCGCGGCCCTTGCGTCTTGACGTCTGGGGACGTGGACAGGAAGGGCCAAGCGCGCGCACTTTGCTGTGCGTCCTCAACTTTCCTGAACGTTAGTTCTTCCACCGGCACGTCTTCAGGCGGTAGACCTACCACGGCACCCAGCAGTCTACCTAGACTCGCTCGTACTGGGTGCCCAAATAAGGACTCACCCTCTTCCTCCCGAAAACTCAGCTTCCTAAGGCTCCTTTTCTGAGAAGGTGGCGCGTTCATCTTTCATCGTAGTTCAAGCAACTCGGAGTGGTCCTTGTCTGTCCCTCACCCCAACGAGTCAGTAAATCATGAGTAGACATCTTCCTGGACGTTTTCCAAACCAGCCCACTTCCCTTCATCTGCACGCTCGTCGCCGTAGACCAGGCTGCTATCAGTTTCTGCCAAAAACCACAGGAGTCTCCGATCTGGTTCTTTTTCATCTGTTCTTGTTCCCGTTATTCTCACATTACAACCAGAGGGACTTTTTTTTTCTCCTAACTTAGAGCTATACGGTCAGTCCGCCCTTTTATTTCCTTAAGTGCCTTCCTGTTGCTCTTAGGATAAACCCCGCAATCCATAACCTGGCCTATAGGGAGTGTCCTCTTTCCTTTTCTACCTATGCTTTCTCCCTGAGTGTTCCGACAGCTTCAAATTCCTCCTAAACACTGGTGATTCGAATTTATATTTCCACCCCTTGCACACCAGGAGACCACCCCCTCAGCGTATCCACTGAGATGTCTAATAGGTCTCTCAGACGTAACCAAAGCAGAATATTGGCTTTTCCTGCAAATCTCCTTCCCTAATAGCCTTCCCCATCTCCGTAAAGGGTATGTACCAATATCCACCTCATAGCAAAAGCCAAAGTAAGCGACATCCTTGATTCCCACATCTAGTCCATCTGTCTAAAATATACCTCAAATCTGCTCTGGCTGGCGTAGCTCAGTGGATTGAGCATCGGCCTGCGAATCAAAGGGTCGCCGGTTTGATTGGCAGTCAGGGCACATGCCTGGGTTGCGGGCCAGGTCCCCAGTAGGGGGCGCACCAGAGCAACCACACATTGATGTTTCTCTCCCTCTCCCTCCCTTCCCCTCTGTCTAAAAATAAAATTAATTAATTAATTAATTAAAATATACCTCAAATCCAACTATCCTATAACTACCAAGACCCCAGTGTCCAAATCGGCAACATCTTTCTTCTAGACGACCACAAAAGCTTCCTAACTGGTCTTCTGGCTTCTACTCTTGTCCTCTTACAGTTCATCATCCTCTCAGCAGCCAGAGTGATATTCCTAAAGCACAAGTCACTTCTCTCCTTTTAATAAAACCCTTAGCATAAAACCTGAGCTCTCAACAGTGGTCTGCAGGCCCTATGTGACCTGGCTCCTGCCTGTCTGTGACTTCATCTCCCTCTACTCTGTCTTCTTTCTCTATGTCCCAGTCACACTGCCCTTCTGCCCAGTAATTCAGCTATCACAGTGCATCGGTGCCTGCTGTTTTTTCTTCTCGGAATGCTTTTTCCCTTGACTTTGCATGGTTGTTTTACTTTGCATTAAGGCCTCAACTCGGTTGTGATCTCTTCTGAAAGGCCTTTGCTGGCCACATTTGCTAAAGCAGCCTCCCAGTCACTATTACAAAATCCTATTTTATTTTCTTCATAACAGAGTATTTCAAATTACATTCATTTATTTCTATGTTTATTGTTGCTCTCCACTCCTCCTGAAGTGTAAGCCCTTAAAGATGGAATCCTGTTTCCCTCTTTACTTGTTTCATCAGCGCTTAGAACAGTGCCCGATGCAGAACAGAGCCAGAGGCTCTCGAATGCACGATGACTGACTTCACTGGTCGTCTTATAGAACTGCCCGTATTGTCCTCTGTGTTCCAGGTTACTATACTGCTCTCTTTTGAAAATACCGTGCTGTTCCCCAACTGAGGACTCTTGCATCTGCTGTTTCCTGTACCCACTCCAGCCCCCACACCCACTCTTAATTTGTGCATCCCTAACTCATACCCATTCTTCAGATAGGAGTCACTTAGAGTGGGCTTCCTTGACTTCCATTCTAGGGTAGGATACTCTGCAACATGTCCCATACCACCCTATCCTTTTTTAAATATTATTATTACAGTTAAAATTATCTGTAAACTCTTTGTAGGCAGGGATCAAATTTTTATTCTTTCCCACTTTATTTCCAGAACTTAGTCTCTGGAACATAGTAGACATGCAAATATTTGGTTGAATGAACACTGTTTTGAGAGAATTGAATCAGGTAAGAGTGTCAGTTAGCTGAATCTGCCTTGCCTACTTCAATAGTATTTTTTGGATCTTGTGAGATGGGGATAGGAAAGCATCGTATAAACTGAAAGTGCTTTATAAATATAATTTTTTTTTCCTAAGGTCTATTCACACTCAGATCCTTATGGTTTGATTGTCTTTCAAAGTACAAAGTTTTATGTTTCCCAACCACAATACTACTGGACAGGGTGGTGAGATGAAATACTATTCTATTGCTTTTCCATAATAAGCAACACAGTCCTGGACCTATTTACCAAAGGTAGTTTTTCCATTAGCTTTTATGATGGTTAAGATGGAAGTGGAAGAGGCACTTAGATGCAAAGACCAACTTAGAAGTTGACTTAGACATTTTTCTGAGTCTATAGAGCTGTCCACTAAGGCCTTTAGATTTCACTTCAGGGCATCTTCCTACCTCTGTTTGGAGGTTAGTTACTCCTTTCTCCCAACCAAAACAAAATCTGACACAGTTCCAAGGGCAAATCTATTCCTGAGCAAATGCCAATAGTATTTTAAAGATTGTGCCTTACCAGAAAGCGTAGGAAGAAATCTAATGAGAAAGAGAAGGACATCAGTGAGCATGGAAGTATCCTGGGTAGCCTTAGATCAGTCTCTTCCTGCCCCATATTTTAACACTTTGTTTTTAAAAAGGCTATTCTTTATTGAGTAACCTATGTGTAGAGCAATACAATAAGCAATTACACATGCATTATTTCATTAACCATTCTAATCACTCTGTAAGGTAAGGAAGCTGAAAATAGTTCTTTTTGAAAATAGAGCTTGAAAAAAAAAAAAGGAAAAAAAACCCACCCCAAAACAAAATGAAAATAGAGCTTGAAGACAAACAAATGTGACTGTAACCCTTTATACCTCAAGATATAATTCTAAAAACTAATTAGAAAATATTACATTTTGGCTTGATGCCTCTGTACCCAGATTGTTTACCTTTAATCATCCAGAGTTACGAGAGTGACCTTCTGAATTCTGTTATAGTTTAATAAAATGACTGAGTGATGTGCTGTAACTGAAAATGTATGGGCCAAAGGAGTCAGCAATCTCTGGGGGGCTGATCCTGGTTCTATACTGAGTTATGTGACTTTGTGGAAGTTACTTTCTTCTTTGGTGAAGCACTTCCCTTTTGTCCCGCCTAAAACAAAGGGCACTACGGGTATAGGCGACCATAGACCTCTAGTTGGAAATATGGACTTTCAGAGAGTCTCAGTCTACTTCGGCAGAGGCAGGCAGACTTCCGAGGCTCGCCCCGGGGCTTTGGAGTTGGGAGGAGCAGCTGGCCACCTGTTCTCAGTCTCAGCCCTAAACCTTGGGTGTTGTATTCAGAGCATCAGCGGGACTTCCCTGTTTTGTTGCCCACATTCATTTGTGGTCACAGAGCAAATGTATTTTTGAACAATTACTTATGGAAGCTCGTTCATTCTTTAACAGTGGAAGATTTTCTCATCAAGTAACACCAGAAAAATTTAGTGATGGTACTTCCTTGTTATTGTCTCCTCCCACCTCAATAGACAGTATCAGTATCCTCATACAGCATTCAGCCCTGCTTCAGGCTCTGTGCACTGACCCGGATTTTTCTTTATGTGAAACAGATTACCAAAACCTTGAGAAAGCTTTCTCTTTCTAACATCAGTGCTAATGTGTCATTTCAATTTAATTATTGGGGCTTTTCAAGAAAAGATTCTTGATTGGGACTTGTCAGATTTTGCAGTGAGATTAAAGCTAATCAGTTTTCCTCTCTTGAATTTGCTTTTCTAGTGAAGCATTCATAGAGAAACTTCGAATCTATCAAAACATGTTTATATAATACTAATGTTTATATGATACTCTAGAGCAGTGGTCCCCCAACCTTTTTGGCACCAGAGACCAGTTTCATGGAAGACAGTTTCTCCACAGCCCCGGGGTTGGGAGAAATGGTTTTGGGATGATTCAAGTGCATTACATTCAAGCTCACCTCCTGCCGTGCAGCCTGGTTCCTAACAGCCCATACCGGTACGGGTCCGTGGCCTGGAGGTTGGGAGCCCCAGGTCTAGAGTTTATGAAGTACTATTTTATAGCATTATCTCATTCAGTGCCCACAACAATTCCAGGAGTAGGAGGGATCCCCATCTGTAGGTGTAGAAACTGACAAATAAAGAGGCTGATTTATTCTGGATTTAATAATTAATAAAAGGCAGAGCTAGGACTTGAGCCTTGGTCCTCCAGTTCCAAATCTTGTGTCTTTCTCACTACCCCACTTTGCCTATAACTTTTCTTCTTTTGTTTTAAAGCCATCGTGTTTTGTGGTCACTTAAAAATGGGTTGATAGCCTGTCTCTTCATCTGCAAGATCTCATCAACTTAATAATAGTCACAGAGACATAGTGTCGCCATGACTGCAGTACTCACATGGGAAAATAACCTTGTGAAATCTTTGAGCCACCTTTGATTCACTACTGTGTGGTTGTTTTGGATTATTCCATCTAATCTTTATTTTCAAGCAAGGTTATTCATGTATGGTGTTTGTTTCTGCGGCCAGCAATTAACAGGAACAGGCCCCAGCTAGGAGAGGGCTGTTTTTTCTTCTTTTAGACAGCCAGCTATAGCGCAGCCTATGAAATTTCCTCTCTGGATTCTCGTTTCCAGCAAATGTCCTTCATTTCCTTTGCTCTGATGCCCTCAGCCCTCAGTTCGTGGAGAGAAATGACTGCATTTTTTTAAGAATCCTTTGAACAATAGAGATCTAAATTTTTGTGGCATCAACCTAAGTCTCCCTATGTGGACTCCCTACCTACTTAGAAAACTCATCTAGAACCAAAAACACCATCAAATCTAGCCTGCGTCCCTGCTATGCTGCGGGCATGGAGAATCAGCAAGATTTTTCTCAGGATATGAACAATATTTCCCCTCTGGTAACTCTGCAGTTGGCACCAACTATTTCTTTTCACTTTTGATTGCAATTCTAGTCTAAATAGTCCCCTGGGCTCTGGCTCCAGCCTCCGGTCAGCAGCAAGAGCAGACGCTTAGATATCTCTTTACTGGCAGCCCCAGGAGTGAACTTTGGAAATTGTGGGAAATTCCATTTTTTGGGCACACAGCTCTTCTGACTCCAACGTACAAGAGTTTTCCCTGCTGAGTAGAAATGCTATCAGTAATATGGAGTAACAAATAATGAAAATAGTCCTTTATGTGTGTATAATATTTAGTACTTAAAAATGATGTTATATTTATTTTTTCTCCTTCCTAATAACCCCAGGAAACAAAGTGGAAAAGTGGTTAAGAGCACCGGGTCTGGATTTATACTGTCTCAGTTTGAGTCCCATTTCCAACATTCAAAGCTATGGAGGCCACTTTCTCTCTCAGTGTCAGTTTCCTCATCTGTCAAGTTTAGACTACTTGTCTCATAGGCTTATCGTGCAGACTGAGATAAGAGGGCATGAAAAAAAAATTATTTGTTATTATTGTATAAATAAGAAAACCAAGGCCCAGAGAAACTAAGTGGGGACATTGGAGCTGAGATGTAACCCTAACTTGTCCTTACTTTGTGTCTCCCTCATCTCAGTTTCCTCCAAATCAATACCTTGCATTGTGTAAAGGTAGTTTTGATCTTCAACAACTATAGACCTCTTACTCTCATTATTTATTATTTAAACTTCTACATGAAGAGACAGAAAATGCAGGGTTTATTATCTCTACAAAGAAAAAAGAGGCACCAAAGAATCCTAGTAACTTAGAAAAATCAGCGTGCTTGAGTCTTAGCTCTTAGCTAAGAAGATTAGCTAAGATTGCCCCCTCAGAGGAGAAGAGACATGCCATCCTTCTTTTGCCATCTCTCCCCTTTCCTAAGTTTCCCACAGAGAGGACCTTAAGTGGGCAGAGGTTCTGGAATAGGAAAAGCAAAACTAGTAAGTGCTGGGAGGATAGTAGGCACCCTTGTGGCCCAGGGTAGTCTCTCAGAAGGTGAAAAGGAAGAGGGATTGGGAAGTAGGGAAGGGGAGACCTTCCTCAGCACCTCTGGAGAACTTTAGTGTACACCCTTACTTGCTGCACTGGCTGTGGCAGGGAGGTGTGCTCCTCCCTTCACTGCATGTAGAATGAATAGCAGAGGTCTTCCTAATTGTGCCACTTACTGGTATATCCTTTGGATTGTTTCCTTATTTGACCTGAGCCCTGTTCATATTGGCGTAGGTTACAGGGGACAATGAGGACGAGGGCGGAGAATAGATTGAGGAGATATTTGGGGTAGATATTTATGTATTTATGTATTTGTTTATTTATTTAAATCCTCACCCAAGGATATGTTTATTGATTTTAGAGAGAAAGGAAGTGGGGTGGGGGGGAGAGAAAGAAAGAAAGAGAGAAACATCCATGTGAGAGAGAAACATCAGTTGGTTGCCTCCTGTACTCGCCCTGACTGAGGATTAAACCCACAACGTAGGTATGTTCCCTGACTGGGGATTGAACCCGCAACCTTTTGGTGTACAGGACGATGCCCCAACTAACTAAGCCACCCAGCCAGGGCTGGGGATAGATATTTAATGCTAACAAAAGTGAACCCTGTGAGTCATCAGGTGTTAGTATTGGCCTCATGGAAAAGAGGCGATTTGCACAAGGCTATAAGATAAACAAAACTTACTCAGGACTTTTGACTTCAAATAAAGAGATTGTCCCAAAACACCATGTGTCCTCTGCATGCAGGTAGAGGAGAGTGGTCCAGGTGATTAACATCAGAACTGAGCCTGGGACATAAACAGCAGTGCTGAGTATTGGACATTTTACTCATAAACAGTGCTACGGGTTGGGCAGGCTCCCTTTCCCACACATAGGGAGCCATCTTCAGTTTTTTAATATTTCTCCGATATTCCTACTACAGGTTATCATTCGGAAGCAATGAGTTTAAAACCCTTCACCTACCCATTTCCAGAGACAAGGTTTCTTCATTCAGGAGCTAATGTGTATAAATTCAAAATCAGATATGGCAGCAGAATCAGGTAAGTTTAAAGGGGGTTGGGGGATGGAGGGAATGAGCAAAAGAGAAAAAGAACTCATGGACATGGATAACTGCGGTGATTGTGGGGCAGGGGGAAGGGAGTGGGTAGGTAGAGGTGCAAGGAGTATAAGGGGGATAAATGGTAATGGAAAAAAGTACAATAAAAAATAAACCATAAAATAAAATTCACATAAAAAATCAGATATGGCAACAGCCTGAGGTAAATTTAAAGCTAGGAGGGGTAGCCTTTGCAAACAGGTGAGTACATTTTCCCACAGGCCAACCTTTCTCTGCCTTCATCCAGTCTAGGAGACTGGCTGAAGTAGCACCTTGTAGAACTTTTTTTCCAAGGTATTTTATATTCCATATATTATATATTATTCATGTAAGTTTCTAAATTAGTGACAGCATAACTTTGGGGCAGTGGTTCTTAAAATTTTTTATCTCAGGACCTCTTTGCAATCTTAAAATTATTGAGTATCTGGAAGTTTTTGATTATGTGGGTTATACCTGTCAATATTTATCATATAAAAATAAAACAGAAAAATTTAAATCACATACTTATTAACTTAAAAATAATATGTCATAAAATTTTTTTTCTTGATTTTCGAGAAAGAGGAAAGGAGAGAGAGAAAGAGACATTTGTTGTTCCACTTATTTATGCGTTCATTGGTTGCTTCTTGTATGTGCCCCAACCAGGAATTGAACCCACAACCCTGGTGTATCTGGACAGTGCTCTAACTAACTGAGCTACCCAGTCAAGGCTACTGTGGCAGTTTTTAATAAAGGTTAATTGCAGTGTGGAATCTGAAATTATATCAATGAACTTTTTGAACTCTGCTACATTAAAATTCATTGGTCTGTCTTGTTCTTTGAATGAATCTTTTACCTAGAATGATTTTGTAACATAATGCATTTCATTGGTCATTTGGAAAACATTGGTTCACTGACTTATTCAGATCATCCAAATGTCAACACATTTCATTATACAGGAATACCTCGGAGATATTATGGGTTCGGTTCCAGACCACTACAGTAAAGCGAGCTGTAATCTTTTTGCTGGTGGAGAGTTTTGCCTTCAATTTGTAAAAAATGCAACAACTGTGAAGCACAGTAAAGCAAAGCACTGTAAAATGAGATGTGCCTGTACAATACCAAAAATCATATTTGTTAATATCACTGCCAGTCCCGACAGAAAAGTGTTTTTCGTATTTGGAACCTGCCAATATCATAGTGGTGGACAGAAGTTTTCCAAAGCACAAATTTTTTCATGAAATCCCAAAATTTATCCTTGACAACAAATACTATCAGTTGTCATTTGACAATAAAATACTTGAATTGATAAGCTCTCTTCATTTTGAGAAAATGTCACATTACCAAGTCTAATAACAACCATAGTCTGTATGTCAACTGACTGTTCAAGTAAAATGCTGTTCCATGAAAAGAGCAGGTGGTTCAGTCTGCAGCTTAATTGCACAAGTGCTTTTCCTGCAGACAACTCTGTTATTTCCGTAGGCACAGAAGTGCTTTATGCATACTTTCCGTTTTATCCTATAACGTATTAAAAAGACATGTATTCAAGGGGTGAGATTTTATAAACTTATTAAATTTTTACTGCTTCCTCAAGGGTATTAAATGAAGGTGGATTTTCTTTTTCTGTGTGGCAGTAAAAGTTCCTACAGCTGGTAGTACAGTTCAGTGTGGCTGGCTTGATTTGTGCTAAGACACCAGCAATTTTGCTCACCATTGCTTTTGCACTAATGATTACAAATGTTAACACAGTGAAAAAGGCAAATCACATCTTAGAATTACAGAAATAATGTTTGCTCTTGGAGACCCCTTGAAAGGGTCTTGAGGACCCCTAGGGGTCATCATACTACACTTGACTACAAGTAGCCTAACAAATTAGTAACTTTCCTAGTGGGAATTTCAGGTCTTGGCAAGTTGTGGAGAAGATACTTTGGTATATAGCCTTGTACCAAGTCTCTGACCACACTGCCTAGCTGGTCACTCCCTCCCATGAGCCCTGGGGTCAGCACACATAATTATTATTTAGTCATGTCTGTTTAGCTCAGTGGAAGTGTCATTTTTGCTCTACTGTCGACTGTCTCCAGAGCTTTCCTTCCTGGCTTACTTATCTCTTGTTTATTTACCTTCTAGAGGGGAAGACATAGAAAATAAGGAAGCGATCATCCAGGAGCTGGAGGTAGGGATAGAAGCTGACAACTTCTGGGAAAGTTGTTCTTCTGAGGATGTGTCCCTTTCCAGACATTAATTATTTGTTACCAACTGAGTCAGAACCTCTGCTTGATTACTTGGCTTCTCCCTGCCACGTTTCCTCTGCAAAGAAATTTTACTGTTTTTCCAGGGAAATTAAAGCCTGTATCCTTTTTCAGTTTTCCTAGTTGAAGTGTCAGCACCTTTGAGGCTGAGAGTTATTTTGTTTCTACCAGTGTTCCCTGCCATGGGCAGCACTCCCTTGTGGCAGCTGGCAAAGAGAAAGCTTTGGAGGACTGGAAGGACTACCGCCTTCCAGGGCTCTGGGAAGCCTCACCATCCCAACCACTGCCTGGTACTTGACGTCCAGGAAACCGAACTGTAAATACACAGACGAGGATGCTGTGTTTTCATGTTAATTGGAAACAGTTGCCATTGCTTTATTCCCACTTTGTTTTCATTCCTTTTCTACCCAGCTCCTCTAGCTGTAGGTTTTCACACAGGAAGAAGACTGAACAGCTGGACATTTTTGTAAATTGGTAAAAGCACTGGGCAAGGGGCTGAGTCACTAACTAGCTGTGTGACCCTCAGCAAATCATTTATCTCTCTGGGTCTTGGTTGCCTCATTGGTAAAATGAGAGTTTTAAAGATTTTATTTATTTATTTTTAGAGGGGGGAAGGGAGGGAGAAAGAGAGAAACGTGTGAGAGAAACATTGATTGGGTGCCTCTCACACACCCCTAACTGGGGACCTGGCCCACAACCCAGGCACGTGTCCTGACCAGGAATCGCACCTATGACATTCCAGTTTACAGGCTGGCACTCAATCCACTGAGCTACACCAGCCAGGGCTAAAATGAGAGTTTTAAAGTCATTTAATCTCTTCTAACTTCACAACTCAGTGATTTATGACTATTGTGGTTTATTAAGACACATGCTGCCACATTTCAAAGAATTCAACTATAATTAAATACACAAAACTCTGTGAAAACCAAAAATTTGAGTCATAGCCCTAAAGATACCTGTCACTCTTTGGCTAAGTGTTGAAACATACATTTGGATCTTGCAGGATCTCAGAGACATCCTTATAAATAACACTACAGGACTGTGACAGTTTTGTTTTTTGGTTTTTTTTTTGCTTATTTTAATTGTGAGTAGAGCAGAATTTATTTCACTTTGCTCCAGTTAATTTGGGCAGAGAAGAGCTCAAAGTAACATAATAAAGTGGAGAGAGCGTGGACTTTAGAACCAGTCAAACCTGGATTTGAATTCTAGTTCTGCCTTCACAGTATGACATTGGGCAAGTGACCTACCTTCTCTGAGGTTTTTTTTTAGAGAGGGGAAAGGAAGAGGAAGGAGAGGGAGAGATATATTGAGATGTGCAAAAGATACACGGATTGGCTGCCTCTTGCACGCCCCCAACCAGGGACCTGACTTGCAACCCAGGCATGTGCCCTTACTAGGAATCGAACCAATGATCTTTTGGTTTGCAGGCTGGCACTCAATCCGCCGAGCCACACCAGCCAGGGCTCTGGGTCTGTTTGGTTTTTTTTTCTCAGCCTATTAATGATGTTGATAAATAACACCTGTTTTCAAGATTGCGGTGATGATTAGAAATAGGTGCGTGCAATGCCTGCTCCATAGTAGCCCAATAAATGCGAGCTAGACCACATTTATGTACATATATAATCATACAAATGTTTTCAAAGTGCTTTTTATATGTTCTCTTTTTTTTTTGCTTTCATTAGTTTTGAGGCAGGATTACTATTCTCTTTCATTCCTTTAGAAAATATTTATTGATAAGCACTATATCTTAATTGTTAAGATATGCCTGGGTTCATATCTTGGCTGTATCACTACTAGCTATGTAACCTTGAATAAGTTATTTCATCTCTTATCTCAGTTTCCTCATCTATAAAATGAGGATAATAGAAGTGTCCTCTTATACGATTTTATGAGAGTTAGTATGTATCAAAACAATAACACTTGCCATTGTGATTACTCAATAAATATTAGGTATTAAAATTATAAGCTAGATCCTATGCTTAGTACAGAGAATACAAAGATAAACAAGACACAGTTTCTACCTTCTGTGAGCCCAGATATAAGGAAAATGAGGCTTAGATGAAATGACAAAACTAGGACTGAAATTCAGATTTTTTCCCGCATAGAAACTAATAGTCTTTTTATGATACCAAATTCTTTTAATTAGTGTATACTAATAAGCACAGGTTAATTAGAGATTAATCATTTAAGATTTTTAAAAAGTAGAAGAAAAGGTTTGACTTAAGCAAAGGAAAAATAACTTGGTATCAGTAAATACCACAACTACTGGCTCAGTATATGTTTACTGGAGACCTGTTACACATCATCCACTATGGTAGACACCATAGAAGGGATACTAAAATAAATCAAGTATACGAGGTCTGTCCAGAAGTTATCCAGCCATGTAATATGGAAAACAGAGACATTTATTGAATAAGATACAAGCTACAAGAAAAGTTGTACACAGAACAATGACACCTTGGCCCCCTTCAAAGTAGGCACCTTGGGACCTCACACAGTTCTCCCAATCGCCATCAGCTATCCCATCATATTTTCCTGAATCTCATTGACTGAAATCTCTTCCCTTTCAAAGGTGATTTTAGTTTTGGGAAAAGCTGAAAGTCGCAGGACACCAAATCTGGGCTGAATCACCTGGGTGATGTGATGTTTTGCCAAAAAACCCTGCCCAAGACGTGATGCATGAGCGGGCACGTTGTCCTGAGGAAGCTGCCAATCACCGGTTGCCCATAGCTGTAGCCTTCTGAATCATCTGAATAGTTTCCATGGAGGAATGTTTAAGCTTAACCCAAATTTGATGCAGATTTGTTGCTGTACTTGCTCAGGCATTTTGAATGCGACAGCCACACAGTACACATGCTCACTCAATGCATCTACCGCCCCCACTGACTAGTACAGTGAAGTCATCATTGTTTACGCAAGTGCATTCCAGTCCACTCTGCTTGGCTGCCAGGTTACGTCAATGTCACGCAAACTGTTCTTATTAGCAATAGCTAGACTTTTTCTTGACAGACCTGGTATATTCTACCTCACAGAGATTTCTCAGCAAGGAAAATAGAACATGTGTACATGGAATGTTGTAAGGGCCCAAAGCTAATTACTGTGCAACTTGAGACTAACAGTTAATTACAACTTGGAGAATCAGGGAAATTTTTCTGGAGATGGCTTTGAACTATACCTTAAAGGTAGGTAGGATTTGGACATATGCTGATGAGTGGAAAGGACATTTCAGGCAGAGGGAACAGACTACGCAAGAGCAATGGAGACAGAGAAGGCACGTTCGGGGAACAGCAAGTAGTTCAGCTTTAGTAGAACATGAGGTATGTGAAGAGCCATGACAAGTATAAACGGAAAGATTAGCCGAGGCTAGAGAGGATTAAGGTCATTTCTAATGTTTTTTCAGGACTCTGTTCGTGTGGTCTTGGGAAACTTGGATGATCTGCAGCCATTTACTACAAAACACTTCATTGTATTTCCCTGTATCCTTTCATTTCTGGATGGGAATGAGCTATAGCTCACATTGTTGATTCAAATAGAAGCAACAAACCTATAGGCAGTTTGGAGGGTAGGTAAGGGAAAGGAGAAAGAGTCTTACCCCTAAAATAGTACTCAGGTATTCATATTGATGCCTTTCCTCACTCCTTAGCACCATTTCCCAGATAAAAGCAGATGGGAGAGAGTGTCCCACCTGAAATTCAAACATGGGGCAATCGTCTTGGTCCCCTATCCATTTGTTTTGACTCTCTATGTGGAGGTTAAATGGTTTCATGGAAACCTGTTACTTGGTGAGTAGAATGCTATGAAAACCTGTCACCTGGTAAGTGGAATGACGGAAGTGTGGGCGATGGAGAAGACAAAAGGGGAAGGGTGACATTCCACGGGTCAGCAGTGCAAGCCGAATGTGGCAAAGGGGTCAGCCAGACTGGGCTGTCCCGCCACGCAGTGTAGAGGTCAGAAGCACGTGCTCCAAGCAGACTGCCTGGTTCAAATCCTAGTGGCTTCGTCACCTAATCTGTATGACTTTAGATAAATGTCTTAATCTTTCTGTGCCTCCTTTATGAAATGGCGAAGAATAATAACAGTACCTATCTTTCTGAGTTGTTAAAAACCATTAAATATATAAATACTGGAAGGTGGAAAGTGAGTACGAACTCTGACAGAGCGATCATTCAGTGAAAGAGACCTATTATATAAATACTTCCTTTCATTTTAGGGTATTCAGTGACTTTCATTGAATATCTTAAAGTGGTATATCCCAGTGTCTAACCTCTAAGGGCCATCACTCTTTTTACTCATCGAGGGACAAGCAGACACCCGCCAGTTTGATGTGGAAAAGGGTGCAAAGGCCTCACCTCAGAGATCTCCCCAATTAATTTGTCACTGAGGCCTAAAGTTCCACCTTTTGTTCCATAGTAGGGACCCCCATTTAAGTGGCATATTGTTAAAACACGGTGTGAGGCAAACTCTGGTAATTTTCAGCTGGTAGATGATAATAGTTCTAAAACAGGGGAGGAAGAGCCTTTTGAAGACTCTGTTTTTCTAGCATAAGTGGTACTAGGCAGAAGGGAGAAGGGCATACATGGAGGTTTTGCGTAGGACAGTTTTGAGAATTTAATGGTAGCCAGAAATCTAACTTGATCCATTATGACATTTAAATTTCCTGTTGTAGGAGAGCCAACAAACGACAGTTCTCTTGGGTTGGTAAGTTGCCTTTTGTATATAATGTGAAAATTGTCTTTATCGCTTCATGTCGTCCAAAAAATCCCACTCTAGTCTCTTCCTTTAACTCTTTGTCCCTTGTTGCTGCCCGGGTCCAATCAGAATTGTATACATGAGACCACCTTTTTCCCCTTGGCTAGATTTCTAAGACTGTCTTTAACAGAATGTTTGCCCTGCTTGCAAAGCTGGCAAAGTTGCCTTTGGCAACTTAAAGGTGCGGCGTTCACTGTGCCCTCCTGAACTGTGAGCACCTCTGGAAAAGGAGGAGCCACAGGCATCTGGTTCCTCTCTGAAGGTCGTAGCCGAGAGGGAGGCAGCAGGAGCCATGAGGAAGAAACGAAAACGTGCAGAAGTGCCCAGCTCCCCCAGCAGGCCAGGGCTGGACAGGTCAGTGGTGGCGGGAGAACGTCGAAATCCTGCATTCTCGTTAGGCTTTGCCAGCTGTTGCTGCTGGTTGATCTTGTCCTTGAGCGAGTCACTGTCTCAGGGTTTCGTTAGTACCTGACTGTTCCAGTGGGTGGACTAAGGGAAGGAAGCAGATTGATAATTTCAGTGTAATTTGAACACAGTACCTTCTTCAGCAAAGCAGGATTCTTCTGTTTATTAAGATGAAGGCTGAGGAAAAAATGCAATGAGATCTATACAGGTGGATCCAAAATATATTCAGTGAGTACTCACTGGTTGTATGACCAAAAAACACAGAAGGCCCAAGATTTAAAAAATTCCAGGATATTATACAAGATCATAGGGAAACCCTCAAGAGAGCAAGAACAAATAAAATGTAATTCTGTTTTGCCTAGTGAGCAGTAGCTTTTAGAACTCTACCTTAAAAGACAATCCAGTCTAAAATATAAATGTCTGCAAGAGGGTGTGTGCCAGTTGCTGGGCGAGGTGCAGTAATATGCGGTGGGATTTTGATCACATCCCTGACATGTTGAAGTCACTGTCGAGGAGGCTGCTTATCTCCTCCTTTTGATTCTCTGGCAGGGACAGAGAAAGTCAGTAAGACAGTTCGGTCATTCTAATTAGCACCCAGAGAGGCTGCGGGAATAATCCAAGGTGTGGTTTGCTCCCTAGCCCAGAGTGCTGGCAGCCCAGGTCCACAGAGGGCAGCTGCTTTTTTCCTGGGACCGTGTGGACCCCCAGACATTCAGGAGCAGTGACGGTGGACCACGAGGAAGCCGACTCCTACCCCTCCTAGTGCACAGGGCTGTGAGGGGCTAGGAAGCGCCCTTCCCAGCCCCGTGGGGTGTGAGGCTACTTGGAGATGTGAAGCTTTGCTCGGTTCCACTTAACTGAATTTTCCGTGGAGATGAAGCTTCACATCTTCCCTTTCTCTGGGTTTTGATGCACAATCAGGTATTTCAAAATCTGTACCTGCTGTCAATCCATTTTCCTTTTCTCAACCGTAGATCCCTAAATGTCTCAAATTGGGATTCTGCTCTGAATTAAAGCAGCACCCAAAGAGAATTTGGCCACACAATTTAGTCTGCAGGCCAGGAATGGTATAAAAATAGCCAACCTGCTGAAATATTCATCTGAGCCACGTTTGCTTGAATGTGGTGATGTCGTTGCTGGCAAGTGACATTTCCTGGGCTTCCCCCCACCTCAGGGCCAAGATGAGGACTTGCAGCCAAGGTCCCAGCAAAAAGAAGCCCCTTATGGAAACCAGCAAGGTAAGCGCTGCAGTGGAGGCTTGGAGGCTCTTGACTACTCTTGCTCTGTTACAAGCAAGTCAGGATTCCTGTTACCAGCACATCTTGGTCCTTACTACAGACCGAATTGACTGAACTCATTCTCAGGTTTCGCCATCTGCAGAATTACATTCAACCATTCCGTCCGTGCCACAACCTGTCCCAAAAGTAGCTGCATGGCACTATACACTGATGAATCCTTTTGTTAAGAGTTCTTTTCTCAGCTTGAAAAGCCACTTCTTGTACTCTGCAGCTCAAATAAGAAAATAGGGCCACTGAACTGAAGTAGGATCCAATATAGAATTTTCTCTTTCAAAACCGTTTTGCCTTCATCTACACTGGGGCCTGAGTGCAGGAACATCTAGTTTTTAACAGACAAGCTAGGCATGTAACAGCACAGGACACTGGTGAGAGAAAACAGCGCTGTGATGAGCTAGCCCCGATGGCGTTTGACTTGATTTGTGAGGCCTGTCCCCATTTAGATAGTCGTGTATCTGCTGCTCCTCCATTTCAGGACTTCTTTTCCATAGTCTTCTCTAAGTAGTCTCTAAAATAGTACCCTTTTTCTTTTCCTTCTCTCTTGAAATAGCTGTTATTTATACTTTTTTCCCTCTTCTTTCTCTCCAAAGTAGCTCTAACTGTAAGTACCCACTCATTCTTAACTTACCTCCCTCGCCTTCCCAGGACCCACTACGTGATCAGCTAGCAAGCAAACATTCATATATGCATCCATGCAACAAACTTTCACTGAGTGTACCATGTGCCAAGAACTAGGGATGTCACGCTCTCTCCTAATCAAACCAACTGTGTAATTACCGATAGATGTGCCGCGTGCAGGAATAAAGGAAGCACAGGATACAAAGGGACCACAAGGGAGAACCTCACCCAGACCAGGTGGATGTGAGGGCGGTTCCTCTAGTAGCTCGGCGAATTAAAGCCAAGAGGAGAGAGTGCGGTGCCTCGGTGACTGCAAGCCAGGGCCCCGGAGCTTGGAGTGCAGTGCTGAGAAATGGTGCTGGACAGGGCAGCCCTGGCTGCATCACGAAAGGCTTTGAGGCTACCTTCAAAATTACAGGAACTCTACTGAAAATATTTTGAAGTAGAAAAGTGAAATGATTTTCACTCCTAAACAATTATTCTGTCTCCTGTTTGCAAGGCATTGTGTTAGATGCAGGGGTACACCCAAACATGTAAAATTTGGTTTCTTTCTAGGAGCTTATCGTTTAGTTGAAGGAAGAGTGAATCCTTTGGGACTCAGACTTCTACTTGTGTGGGCAGGCGTGGGTTACAGGGCCTCCTTGTGCCATGCCCGCCTGGCTCACAGAATGATTTTAAGCAGGTGGTTGCCCTCTTCTGTCCTCTCACCCTTTTGAGAGGGAAGAAGAACTGGAAAAGTACCAGAGGAGTACATGAAGCTCTGGAGAACAGAGACACTGTATACAGCCAACATAATCACTGTTAAAGGAACATTTCCTGCCCTCTCTACCCTGCGTACCTTCCTATTCTTAGTCTGACAGATCGTCTCCCTCAAGAACTGTAACCACAGTTTCTTATTCAACATAATTACCTTTCAGCCTGACGCTGAGTTTAGAAAAAACTCAGCAAAAAACCCCAAAAAGAACATGTTTATTGGTTTTGACTCAAAGCCCAAAGACAGTCTCCATTGTAGACCCTGTTCCCAGAGTGAGGATTTCTCCTAAATTAAAGTGATCACAGTGACTCTCAGTGTAAGCCACTTGAACTGGAGAAATTGAATTTGATCCTATGGTCCAATGCTTAATATTTTCTCTGCCCTTTAGTAGAAGTTAGGGTATCAGATCACACTGTGGATTATGCATGTCTGAACACACTGAGAGCCTGTGTGGGGAAAGCTTAGAAGAACAGAGCACATACCTGGATAAGGTCTCTCATTCCATAAAAGGTGTTTTGGGGAGAATGGGAAAGAAGGGCAGACCCATTCCTTTTGTTGCCCCACATCCCAGACCTGGAGGTCCAGACATTGGAAGGATAAAACAATGAGGGAGAACAGATGAATGGTCCAGAAGTGAAGCACATTGTTGTGTGCATAGTTTGTTGTTTGTTTGTTTGTTTGTTTGCCGCCTGTGCTTGAACTGCACTTCATTTTTTAAAAAAAGATTTTATTTATTTACTTTTTAGGGAGAAGGGAAAGGAGGGAGAAAGAGGGAGAGAAACATCAATGTGTGAGAGATACATTGATTGGTTGCCTCTCACATGCCCCTAGCTGTGGACCTGGCCCGCAACCCAGGCATGTGCCCTGACTGGGAATCAAACCTGTGACCTTTTGGTTCACAGGCCTGCACTCAATCCACTGAGCCACACCAGCCAGGGCTGAACTGCACTTCTAAGCAGATCTGGCCCTGAACATACAGAGGACAACCTTGTGTTTGGTTTTCAGGGTATTGTGTTCTTTTGCATGTCCCAGATGATACCTTCAGTCATTTTTTAAAATTATATTTTATTGACTATGCTATTTCAGTTGTCCTGATTTTTCCCCCTTCAATCCCCCCACCACTGTTCCTGTCCATGAGTCATGCATATAAGTTCTTTGGCTACTCTATATCCTACACTGTACTTTCATCCCATGGCTATTCTGTAACTACCTGTTTGTACTTCTTAATCCCTCCACCTCTTCACTCATTCCCCCACACCCCACTCCCATCTGGCAACCATCAAAACACTCTCCATATCCATGATTCTGTCTCTGTTCTTATTTGCTTAGTTTGTTTTTTATATTCAGTTGTTGATAGATATGTATTCTTGCCATTTTATTGCTCATAGTTTTGATCTTCTTTTTCTTAAATAAGTCCCTTTAACATTTCATATAACAATGATTTAGTGATGATGAACTCTTTTAGTTTTTTCTTGTCTGGGAAGCTTTTGTCTGCCCTTGGATTCTAAATGATAGCTTTGCTGGGTAGAGCAATCTTGGCTGTAGGTCTCTGCTTTTCATGACTTTGAATATGTCTTGCCAATCCCTTCTAGCCTGCAGTTTCTTTTGAGAAATCAACTGACAATCTTATGGGAATTCCCCTGTAGGTAACTAACTTCTTTTCTCTTGCTGCTTTTAAGACTCTCTATTTTTAACCTTTGGCATTTTAATTATTATGTGTCTTGGAGTGGGCCTCTTTGCATCCATCTTGTTTGGGACTCTCTGAGCTTCTCGGACTTGCATGTCTATTTCCTTCACCAAATTAGGGAAGTTTTCTTTCACCATTTTTTTTTTTCAAATAGATTTCCAACTTCTTGCTCTTTCTCTTCTCCTTCTGGCACCCCTATGATGTGAATATTGGACCTTTTGAAGTTGTCCCAGAGGCTGCTTATACTATCCTCATTTTTTTGGATTCTTTTTTTTCTTCTTCTTCTGATTTTTTTTCTCTCCTTATTTTCCAAATCATTGATTTGATTCTCAGCTTCATCCACTCTAATGTTGTTTTCCTGTAAATTGTTCTTTATTTCACTTAGTGTATCCTTTGTTTCTGACTGAATCTTTTTTTATGCTACTGAGGTCCTCACTAAGTTCTTTGAGCATCCTTATAGCCAGTGTTTTGAACTCTGCATCTGATGCATTGCTTATCTCCATTTCATTTAACTCTTTTTCTAGAGTTTTAATCTGTTCTTTCGTTTGAACCACATTTCTTTGTCCCCTCATTTTGGCAGCTTCCCTGTGTTTGTTTCTATGTATTAGGTAGAGCTGCTTTGACTCTGTGTCTTGGTTGTGTGACCTAATATAGTAGGTGTCCTGTAGGGTCCAGTGACACAATCACAGGGTCCAGCCTCCCCTGTCACTGAAGCTGGGTGCTCGAGGTGTGCCCTTTTTATAGGCCGAGCACACCCTCCTTTTTCAGTTGAGCCTTGTTTGCTGTTGGCAGATAAATAGGAGGGATTTATCCAGGCCAGTCAGCTGCAAGGATTGGCTGTGACCACTTACCACCCACCTCCACCCTCCGTAGATGATCAGCTGTGCAGAGGCAGGGTGGTGGAGCTCCTACGTGGTCTGTAGCTGTCCACTGGGTGCACTGGCCCTGGGGTTTCCCAGGTAGTAAAGGCCAAGGTCAGCCCCCACCTGTGTTGTGCCCAGGGCCACCCTGCCTGAGCTATAAAGCAATCTGAGATGACTGCTACTTGTGTTGGGCTTGGAGATTCCCAGAAGAAGCCAAGCTTTGAAGCTAGGCTGGCTGCTGCTGGTGCCCAGCCTGGGGTTCACTGAGACCCGGCTTGTTCAGGAGGATTTAGGAAGTTGTGCAGCATGAGTCAAGACCAGCCATTCATACGGAAAAGGAGCTTTGGTAGCTAGTAAGTTGGGTGGGGCAGAATCTCTGGGGTCTCTAAGGCAGGATGCCCTCAGTCTTATTTCAGGCTATAATGGTTTTTTCCTCTCAACATTTTCCTAAGAAGAGCTCTGTGAAGATTTCAGGAGGACAGAAGAGCTAAATTACCTTGTGAGGGGCCTCTGCCATTTCAGAAGTAGACTTGACCTCTGCCCTAGGGCTTTTGCCCTTCTGGTTCCCACTGCCAACCTTATTAGATGCTTTCATTAGGGCCAGTGCAGCAGGATTTAGCCCCAAACCATAGTTTTATTAAATTTGTAAGAATCATTCCTTCAAGCCAGAAATCAGAGCTGGACACCCTGAATTCCATATCTACCCTCTCTGGAAGAGGTAAAAGATGGTCTCCTCCCTTTCCAGAATTTCCTTTCACTTTTAAAAAATATCCTTATCCGAGGATATGTTTATTGATTTTAGAGAGAGAGGAAGGGATATAGAGGGAGAAAGAAAAACATTAATGTGAGAAACATGGATTGGTTGCCTCTCACGCGCACCCTGATGGGATGGAATGCACAACCTAGGTATGTACCCTGACCGGAAGTCAAACCCGCAGGCTTTTGGTGTGTGGGACAACGCTCCAACCAGCCGAGCCACCCAGCCAGGACTCCTTTCACTTTCATCAGAATCTGGCTTAAGTGGCTGTCTACGTTGCCTAGAATGTGATGGTTTGTGGAAAAGCTCATGTCGGAAATACCAGCTCATGCTTAGGATGGGAGCTATATCCTAACTTCCCTAGGAGCTTGCCACGCTTCTTCCTCCCAGACCTGCCTTGGTAGTCTGTAGCCCCTTGCTGTAGAATTCTACACCAGCAAAAAGGCTCAAGGAACTCCCCAGCAGCGCTGGGGAGTCGGGCCTTCAGGTTCTGCCCGGGAGAGGGGAGTGGTCAGTTGACAGAGATTCCCAAAGAAAATACATGAACCATGTTTCTGACTATCAGGGTATCTACTGGAAATGTGGGCTTGGAACCATTATAGGATGTCCAAGGAAGCCTTATAAAGTGATAGCACAAGGAGAAATCACTAGATTGTGTTGTAGTGTGCTGGCTGCTTATGCTGTGGCCATGAGTCCCCTGACCCAGCTATAGCCATGCTGAGCGTGTTTACTTGTGAATGGCACTGCGCCTTTACATATCCTGCTCCTGTCTGGAATGCTGTTCTCCTCACCATCTCCTCACCCCCCTTAACCCCCATTATGACAAAATCCCACTGGTACATCAAGGCTTCATTCAAATAGCACTTCTCCTGTGAAGTCTTCCTTGACTGACCGCCACCCGCTCTGTCCGTGTCCTCCCCTCCAACCACAGCACTCTCTGTAGACCCTCGGGGCAATCTGATCACACTGTCTTAGAATACTGAGTCTATATGTCAGTTTCACCACATAAATTAGACATCTCCCTGCAGTAAAGTTAAGGTCCTCCTGACTTCTGAAACCTCAATATTCTGTCCTTATTAATAGTTGGTACTCAGTAATATGGAATGATAAATTAAACCCAACTTGACTTGTTCTGGCTCTTAAATTATGTGATTTTAGAAGGACAGTGGTTCAGAATCTGAAATGGGAAAAGGATGGTCATTTAGACAGAAATCTAGAACCTGTCTGGGCAGTCAGAGGCCAGGCACCAGCACTGATGTGAAATCAGTCCACCAGCAAATAGCATTCAGACCCCCAATTACCTTGGAGTAAAGTTTAAAACTTTCTTTGGTCCTCTTTTTATCAGAACAGGGAAAGAAAAACCCAGCAGGAATGGAAGGAGACCTCGGCATTTGGTGTCATTGATGTCCAGGAACGGGGTAAGTTCTGGGAAATTCAATTATTCTCCTTCAATAATTGTCCTGCCCTCTTTAGTTTTCTGGTGAGCAGAGCAGCACAGAACTCTTGAGTCTGAGCATGCTCAGTGGGTGACGTGCCTTGTTCCCATGGAGGTGCCTGCTGGCCACCCTCCAGTCTGGGGCCTGCTCTTGAGTCAGAGAACCCACCCCTCATCCAGCTCCCAAGAGGAGTGAAGGGAGGCAGTGCATGTCCTTCCTGTGCTTTTGATAGTGAAACTGATGGTCCCGGTGTTTCAGAGCATTTCCATGTGGGGTGATGTGTTTCACTTTCCTTTTTACTGGAGAACAACCCCTGGGAAGCTGTCTCTTCTCCTCTTCCCTTCAGGCGTTAGTGTTAACATTGCAGGTGCAGCGGATGCTCGGCAAGGCTGGGAATGCGTGTCGAAATGTTGGCCTGGCCTTCCACCTTGCCGATCTTTTGCCCAGCATGGGGATTCTGTGTGGACTGCAGTTATCACAGAGGCAGGGAGGCAATAAGCAAGTGAGTTCTTCAACAGGTTGCCATCCACGTGAAGACACCAGCATGGTGGGTGACTGGGACTTGAATAGCGTAAAAACCTTGGGGGCCCGACTTTGAAAGCACTCCAAGGCCAGAATAGCATCTTAATGAGTGGGATGAAATTGAGAAGGTCAGAATGAACAAGTCACCTGGCTTCAAAAAATCCTGGTGTGAGGCTGCCCTTGGTTCATGCTGTGAGTGTCCTGCCTTCTGCTCCCGTGAAAGTAGCCTGTGGATTAAGACCTTTCCCTGCCTGTGTGTTTTCCTTGCAGATTCTAGGTGGGGGGACAGCCTAGCGGGGGACGTTATCCAGCCAGTGCTGCAGAGCAATCCGTCTCCACCCGAAGGACCCACATTGCTGGGAACTGGTGGCTTCTTTGGGTTTTTAAGGTAAGACAGACTTCTCTCCTGCCATCAAACTGCAACCCAGAATGAAGTAACTCCAGAGTCTGCCTCACCGAGTCTCTCAGAACTGCATCTTGTTCATTTTCAGACAGCAGCACCCCCCACCCCCACCCCCCGCCCTGCAGTGCGCCTAGCATTGGGCCTGGTTCCATAAATGCTGCTTGGACAGAGACTGTTCTCACTGTACTTGGCTCATTTAGATGATTTGGTGACCAAAATGCTTCTATTCTCCCCTCTGAATCTAGGCTGTGTCTTCAGAGTTATTTTTGCAGAGGACAGTTAGCAAGTCCCTTTATCTATCTAGAGCTTGCTGTCCCATTGCAATTCTTTATTTCCCTGCCTGAGTATAATCTAATTTGGGTACCTTTTCAAATGCCGTTCCAGACTTGAATTTCCATTGAGTGGTTCCCCAGAGCAAAAATGCCCCAGCTAATGGGGCCCTAATGCGACCTGAGAGAAGAGAAGGGGACCTCTGAAGTCTCAACCTGTTCTGTTTGCTCTCTTGCAGCTCTCTCTTCCCGTTTCGGTATTTCTTTCGAAAGAGCAGCCAGTGAGCCTTCCAAACACGGCGGTGGCAAGAGGGCCTCTCCCAGTGATTCCACCCCCTGTCCTCAGCTTGCAACATTCCAGCCACGGGGAACGAGGGCCCCAAACTCCCTGAGTCCCTAGCTGGTTTGCCCTGTCCTTTGCCCCTTTCCAATGAAAATTTTTTTCAATTTAAAACACTAGAAAAAGAATGGAACTTTCTAGTTTGAGAATTGTACTGTTCCGAGGTTCAATTTGGGTCTTTTATCTCTAGCACTTAGGATCCTGAGACAATAAATTATTTATGAACAGTTATTGACTGAGTTCAGTAAGGTAGAGTGTGAGAGAGAGCAAACTCTTCCCGCAAGATACAGGGGAGCAGTGCCGGAAACCTCCCCTGGGTCTACCTGGTTGTTGTGGACAGGATGCTTTGGGTGGGTGGGTTCTGGACCTCACCTCGACCTTTAAAGTCCCCTGCCAGGGTTAGGGAATGGGGTCTTGCAAGACTCACTGATCTGAGCCCTGCTGACCCTCAAAAGTCATCTTCCCCAGTTCACCCAGTTTGGCCCCAAAGTGCAGCCTCTCGGTCGATAAATGCTTCCCACCCACCTGTCCCTCTGGCTTTTGACAGTGATGCAGGTAAGTTTATTGAATTACCTGAAGTCCGCTCCAGGTTAGGGCCCCTGGAGAAGACCAGGGCCCCGAGCTCTGTCTTCATGTAACGCAAGGGCTGACCCAGGACAGACAGGTTAGATTTGTGTTGCGTGGCCACAGAGGATGAAAAGAATTATTAGGAGTTTAGGGAAACTCATTTTGGTTGAGGACAGAGGAATCACTTTTTTAACTGTTAGGGAGGTTTATATTAGAATAGACCACCTTG
>PVJD01009808.1:0-59225 GCA_004026545.1 Mormoops blainvillei
CCCCCCCGCACCCTCCTCCCCTCTGGTTACTGTCAGTTTGTTTTTTATTTCCATGTTGCTGGTTATATTTTGCTTGCTTGTTTGTGTTGTTGATTAGGTTCCATTTATAGGTGAGTTAAAAGTTGTTTCCAAATCCCATTTAGAGAATCCTTCCAGATTATGTAAATTAGACACACGGGAAGTGAATCAAGACAGAGACATTTAATTAATCTGTTGGTGCCTACAGAAGTGCTCGCACTGATTGGGCAAGTAGATAATCGACCCTTTCAGACCTAGATCCTGAGGGCACCCTTTGGGCTTATCAGGAAAGTATGACTTTCAACAATCATTTGATGCCCCCAAGTGAAAACCGAAGGTACCCACAAAAAGATTTTGATCCACGGTGAGCAAAAGCCCAGGCAAGAAATGAAAATTTTAAACTCGTCTGAAAGCTCTGTAATTAAATGACTGCTTTGAAATCACTAATCGTATAAAGCATAGAGCAGGTCCCGCTCACACCAGCCCTGAGCTGTTCACCTGGCCTATGGGCAGGCACATATGGGGCTGCACCTGGGAAGGCTTTCCATATAAGTAAAGGTTGAAAATTCATGCTGCGTAAATTATTAGGAGTTCCAGAAAGATCCCAATGCATCAAACACCTGTCAACTGTGAGCTGCATATATGTATGATTAACCAAAAGCTCCCATGACTATTAAGATGCAAATCTAGGGATAGAATTGTGTTTCAAGTAGTCAGTCATTTCCTACTTTGCATATATGAGTTGATAGATTTCCAGATTCCCTACCGATATCCCCAAGGGCAGACTTTGATACTGAGAGTAGTAAACAGAAGGGTGATATTGGTCGGAAAACAGGGTTCAGAACAGTGTGGCAGTGACACCAGAGAGAAATGATTTTCTTTCAATATTGTCCAGGGCTGAACCTAAGCCACAGGTTGGTCCTAAGCTGTATGATTACATTCTGTCCTCTTAGTTAATTCCAAATAAGAAAGTGTAAGACCTGTTTTGCCCCATTGACCTTGGGGTTTGGAGGAGGTGCACGGCAACACTGCTCATTCATCAGCTGTCCCACTCCTCTCCCCAGACTAAAATGCCAGGGAGTGACTAGGAAGGTCCATGTTTACCAAACATTATAAAGACACTGCAGAAAATACCCATATGCATGGAGCAATACTAGCTGAGAAGGACAAAAATACAATATCTCCTCCCATCTGTGCCTGGTTTCTTCAGAAAACGTGCACCCATATGGTTGGCCCATGTTAATTAAGTCCAAATATGGTTAGGATTCAACTTGGAGCACAACTGATAAATCTGCAGCTATGACTTTTCCAAATGCTTTGATAGCTCCTGAATGAAAATGTTTTGAAGGCATTGCATTGGAGAGGGCTAAATGGAATGCCACCAAAATGAACGGCTCAAGTTACCCAAGATTCAAATAACTGATACTACCCACGTTTTAGTTGCATTTTAAATTTCAGAGTTATTTCACTTCTATACCCAAAACATTCGTGAAGCTAGAATGTTATTAACCTGCACATTCCAATAATGAGGACTGACTTGTGCGTCCCACGGTCACCATGTGTTTAAGTCCACAAATATTTAACAGTGGCACTGAGGTGAAGAAAAAGAGAAAAGCACTGTATAGCAATTTTCTTAACATTTTGTTTGGGATTGCTTTACTTTTGGCAAAACGGAAAGAGAGCAAGCACTTGTACACTGAAAATGTGGTTTTAAGAAAAGTAAACTAACTTTGTGTCTGCCTGCAGGGGAGAGGAAGATTGTGTTACTTTGATGGTGTTTTGCTACATTAAGACTTCTATTGTGGTAACTGGCAGAGAGCTGGTGGCCATGTTTCTGGTAGCAAAGCTTAGAGAGAGAACAGAGTGCTGGCCAGATGGTAGGATGGTCCATCCTTCATTAGATAACACATTGAAACTAGGCCCAGTGCCTCAGTTTACTCTTAATAAGCAGCTAAAGAGAAGGCCCAAGACATTATCTGAAAGAAGATGAAATTCATCACTTCTGTTATGAGCTACATACCTCCCAAAGCAAGGAAACCCGACGCAAGGCAACCTGTCTGCTTGGGACTGAGCATGGAAGGGGAGTGAAGCCTTGTGTAATAGGCACCAAATAAGGAAATGGCCATGTGTGTGGGGTAGGAAGAATAGAGAGATCTGTCTCCCGCTCTTCGAGTCCCCTTTACCCTACAGCCAAGTCCGGGTAATTGCAACCTTCACTGAACATTCAGCGTGCGCCTGGAACTGAGAGTAACTGCAGATCAAAGCAGGGCTAAGTGACTTCTCATGGTCACTTAGACTAGATTTGAATCCAACTCTTCCTAAACCTCAGAACTGACATCCGTCACACTCTCACAGAATTCTGTCTTTAATCTTCCAGCTCACTTAGTGCTTTCTATCCTTCATCTAACTGCTCATGTTTAAAAAAATATCCCTACTAAAATGAAACATCAAATCATTTGTTCTATTGTCCCTTGGAAAGAATGATCAATCAGATAGGGGGTGGGTTGGCTCAAGTGTGTGTCACGTGTGGAACCTCACACAGTTATATATGTCTTTAATTGTCTCTCAGTGACTGTCCAATGATAAATGTATCCTTTTCAGAACAGATGTTGGTTTGTAATTTTAAATGCCACAAAAAAGGATCGCTGAGCTTTGAGAGTGGACAATTTTTTTTTCCATTTTAAAGTGGAACACCTTTCCTTTGGCTTATGTGCTACAAGAATGTGCTGAAGTAATTCACATGTCTCATAAGAGTCATAGCGATACTCTGTGTGTTTATTTTGAGATTAATGCCACCCAGAGAGCCTTTCAAAAGCAGCACTATGGACCAGGGAGAAGCCTATGTCAACATAAGTTGAGCAGGCTCACCAGGACCTCTGAATTTTCTTTGGCTTCCTGCCACAAGAAATTTCAGGTAACGATTAATAGCAGATTAGCCCTTCAACTCTGCTGGCTCAAATCTGCCATGTGATTTCCATTAGTCTACATATCCAAGTAATAATTGTCCCAGCAAACCATTTTTGTATAACTGTCTAAAAGTATATAAAGCTGTAATTCATGAACTCATCCTAAAATAATATCTCATGGATACTACTGCTGATTGAATCAGAGGGTATGAATGATTTAATTCGCGATCAGGAAATTTCTCCGCAGGGAGTTCAGTAGTAAGTACTTATCATTGTGTAAACTATGCGTTGAATGTTAGGCTGCCTCTTAAACTACAGGCAGTCCAATCTTATCTGTCCCACTCCAAAATCAGGTTCCTCTCCTCAGGAGTCAGATATTCAGTTCGGGAGAGCAAGGTTTGGGACAGTTTGAGATAGGCACCTTAAATTGATTGTTGACACTACCACACCTGTCTTGATTTTTACCCTTCGCCCACCTCTACCCAGCCCTTGAGCGCCCACTTCCTTCAGACCATCTCCATACTGATGCCTGTGTCCTTGGGTTATGCATATATGTTCTTTGGTTACTCCCTTCGACCTTGTTTTATCTAGTCCCCTCCCACCTTCCTCTGACAGCTATTGGTGTGTTCCATGTATCCATGCCTCTGTTTCTATTTTTTTTCATCAATTTATTTTGTTCATTAGATTCCACGTGTAAATGAGGTCATATGGTATTTATATTTCACTGACTGGCTTATTTTAGTCAGCATAATAATGCCAGGCACCTTAAATTTAAAACCTCCTCTTGCTGACTCCAAAGGTCCAAGGGACATGAAGGTCCCACTCTTATTTCCTCATCCAGAAGGAATTTTGTGGTTTGGGAAGGAGGAGATCATTTTGAGTAATAGAGTTATGATAGAGCTAGAAGGAGCCTCAGGGCTCCTCTAATCTTCTGGTTCAAACTCGTTTTATAGATAAGGAAACTGAGACTCAGAATGATAAACTGATGTGGTTAGAGAGGCTGTTCTAGAAGCCTTGAGGGTGCCGTAAATGATGCAAGTGTGCAGCTCCTGATGCCCTGAGCTACCTTCGCAGTGTATTGTTCTTTGCACCATTGCTTTCAAAGCAAACTCTGATGAATGTTAACGTAGTGGGAAGTTAGCTTCAAAAGGAGGAAAACCTACTGGTTGCTATTGCTAGTTCGGTCAAGTAAACAGTTGAGAACAAGTGGTCATGCCAGATGCCATGTATTTCTTTGCACAATTTCCTCTTTCCCCTCACTCTGTTGTGTTTCAACCAGTATTATGCCCTTGACTGTATGTATATTTCTGGACCAAATTAGGAGCTCAGCAGAGCTTTATAGCACTTTAAGAGAGTCTGTCATGTCCAGAACACACTTCCTAGACTTTAATACTTCTACCCTCAGCCATGCCTTTTTGAAAACTACTGTACAGAAATACCCCCTCCATACCACTTAGCTCAGCTTTGCTGAACCCATCAGTGTATGTGCGTGCCAGCTCCTCCCACCCTCCCTGGCTTGCTTGCCTCTAGGAAGAATGGAATCATTGTGGTTTCCATGGCATTGCCCAGCACTTCTCTGAAGCCTCACTGCTTAATTCTGATGTGGGCGCTTATGTTACACTCATTAATTACTGCATTAAATCAACTCACAAAACTAATGAGGATTTGGACATAGAGTTGGAAAATGAGAGTGTAATTTTGCCTGGATTATAGGATATAAAGATAAACATGGTCCAAATAAGCATGGAGAGAAGAAATCACAGCTTTTTATAGCTGCTTTCTAACAGAAAATATGGGCTTATGTGTCTCATCAAAACTGAGAGTAAGATAATCAAAGTATCACCATTGGTAACATTTAAACAGGGTTTAGTTCACTGTACATTTTATTTTCAGCTCTGACATCTAAATAGAGAATGTTCTTTTTTTCCTATGCTGTGGAAATCATTCTATAACTAAAGTTAGATCTTTTGAAGTTCTTGCATCAGAGCTTAGGATGAGTCAGGAATGGGAGGCTGTGTGAGAGAAGTCGTCCTTTCATGTGTGTAGGTAAAGTCGGTCATTAGATAGGATTGTTGGGAGAGCACTGTTACATATCTGTCTAGAAACCTACACTCCATGTACTCTCAGTGGTGTCTGCAATACCTGTCATTTGAGGGAGAAGGCATGTCAATCCCCAAGAGTTCTTTATACAACTCAAGTACTACTGGGAAGGCTGAAGTCTGAATCATCAATACCTGGAATTATGAATGGAATCAAAAGAGATTAACAAGCGAATCATCTGTAGTACCATGAAGGAATAAGTTTCAGTTCAGATAAGATTTCCTAATGAGGGTGGCAGATACCTTGGTGATCTGAGGTGCTGCCATGGTGGGACAATCCTATAATTATTTATGGTTTGGAGGACTTTCTGTAGTTGGAGGGTAGCAAAGGTCCCCAGGTACCTCGTCAGTCAAATAAGATGGCGCTGAAGGCATATAGCATTTCCTTAGCAACACTGCTATGGCCATACTCATACTGGAAGTGTGCACTAAGTCTGGAAACAGTTGTTAACACTGGGAAGGCCATGGCTCCCTTAAGAACGATAAGGACCTTTTCCTTTAAACAAACAAAAAAGTGTTTGAATAACCTGGTACACAAAATATGCATACAGTTTTAGGGGGATTTAAGGACCCCCTGGAGTTTTCACCTAGCCCTCCAATTAAACACCCCTCCAGGAGGGGGGCAGTCCTGTCCTTAATGTCTGGAGTTTGCGGGGATCTGTCTTGGTCAGTGCACTCATTGTCTCAGAAGCTGGAACACAAAGCACAATCATTAAATTAAAAGAAAATACCAAGGAACCCTGCTTGCTGCACCCTGGTGATTTCCTAAGACCCTGCCCTACCAAACTTGCAGACCCACCCAAGCTGTTTCCAGTGCCTTTTTGGTATGAATGGCCTGTCTTGGCTCATGAATCAGACTTTCCTAAAATCTCTCAGACAAGCAGCATCAGGCCTCAGTGTGCCCCATACCTCTCACTAAGTTGCCCCAGGCTCAGCACTGGGGTTTGCAGCTTGGCCTCTCCTGGGCATCTCCAAGCCCAGCACAAGTAGCAGGTATCTGCAGATTTCTTTGTAGCTCAGCCTGGGTGGCCCTACATGGAACACAGGTGGTAACTGACCTTGGCCTGTACTTCCTGAGAGGCCCCAGGGCTAGCGCAACCTGTGGACAGCTTCAGACCGTGCTGAAACACCACCCAACTACCTCCACAGTGACACACTCAATAGGTGAACTCAGTGGGCACCAGAGTCCCACTGAAGTAAGTCTGGCTATGTAGGGTAGGGTTCTGCACAGCTGATCCTCCACGGTGGTTGGTGGTTGCAGCCAGTCCTTGCAACTGATCACCTAGGGATAAATCCCTCCCATTGATGTGCCAATAGCAATCAAGGATCAACTACAACAGGAGACTGTACATAGGCCACACTGTGGGGGAGGAGCGCACAACTGGAGTGCCCAACTTGGGTGATTGGGGAGGCTGTGCCACTGGGCACCACAGAACACCTACTACATAAGGACACTCTACCAAGCCTGGGAGACACAGCAGCTCTACCTAATACACAGAAACAAAAACAGGGAGGCAACCAAAATGAGGAGACAAAGAATCATATCCAAAATGAAAGAACAGAACAAAACTCTAGAAAAAGAATTAAACTAAATGGAGACAAGCAAACTACCAGATGTAGAGTTCAAAACACTGGTTATAGGGATATTCAATGAATTTAGAGTAGTTGAACTTAGAACTTCAACAGTATAAAAAGGACATGGAAAACATAAAAAAAGAGCCTGTCAGATATGAAGGATACACTGACCGAAACGAAGTATAATTTACAGGGAATCCACAGTAAAGTAGATGAATCCGAGAATCAAATGACCAATTTGGAATATAAGGAAATAAGAAGCACCCAATCAGAACAGCAAAAAGAAAAAGAATCCCCCAAAATATGAAGGTAGTGTAAGGAGCCTTTGGGACAACTTCAAGCATACCAACATTTGCTTCATGGGGATGCTGGAAGGAGAAGAGAGAGTGCACGGAATTGAAAACCTATTTGAAAAAAAAAATGACAGAAAGTTTCCCTAACCTGATGAAGGAAATAGACATACAAGTCCAGGAAGTGAAGATAGTCTCAAATAAGACAAACGCAAAGAGGCCCAAACCAAGACACATCATAATTAAAATGCAATAGGTTAAAGACAAAGAGAGAATCTTAAAAACAGCAAGAGAAAAGTAGTTACTTACATGGGAGCTCTCAGAAGACTGTTGGTGATTGCTCAACAGAAACTTTGCAGGCAAGAAGGGACTGGCAATAAACATTCAAAGTGCCACAAGTAAGGACCTACAACCAAGATGACTCTACCCAGCAAAGCTACCATTTAGAATGGAAGGGCAAGGTAAAGAGCTGCCCAGAAAAGAAAAACCTAGAGTTCATCATCACCAAACCAGTATTGCATGAAATGTTAAAGGATCTTCTTTAAGAAGAAGGAAAAAATATTAAAAATGACCCTGGCTGGTGTAGCTCAGTGGATTGAGCACCAGCCTGTAAACAAAAGGGTCAACGGTTCAATTCCCCAGTCGGACCACATGCCTGGGTTGTGGGCCAGGTTCCCAGTAGGGGGCACACAAGAAGCAACCACACATTGATTTTTTTCTCCCTCTCTTTCTCCCTCCCTTCCCCTCTAAAAATAAAATAAATAAAATCTTTAAAAAATGTGAACAATAAAATTGCAATAAATACATATCTATCAACAATTGAATTAAAAAAAAACACCCCAAAATAAACAATGAAGCAGAACAGAAACAGACTTATAGTTACAGAGAACATTTTGACAGTTGCCAAATGTGAGGCTGGTGGATGGGATGGGTGAAAAACATTGAAGGCTTAAGAAGTATAGATTGATTGTTATGGTATCATCATGGCAATGTAAAGTACAGCATAGGCAATATAGTCAATAATATCCTAATAACTGTGGATTGTGTCAGATGGGTAGTAGACTTATTGGGAGGGTCATTTAGTAAGTTAAATAATGTCTAAACTGGGGTGTTATGCCTGAAACTAATATAATATTGTATATCAACTGTAATTGAAAAATAAAAAATGATATAAAAAATACCAAGGAGCCCTAGAGTATACTGCAATGGCACTTTTGACTGTCTATTCATATAACTATACTGTATTTTACTAAGGCTCTTCACAAAATCATCTCTTTTTCAAAGCTGAGGAAATAGAGGTTCAGAGAGATGATAAATTTTCCTAGGTGACACAGCTAGTTCTGAGGCCAGAGACTCAAGCCCAAAGGTATTTGAGTCTAAAACCCTATATTTTGTCTACTATAGTATCAGAAGTAACCAGGATAACATTCAACGTCATAAGGTTCAGAGTAGAGACCGCAAACATAGTCCAAACTGACAACTGCGAGATGAAGGACATGTTGGTGCTGAAGTGGAACACACAGTTAAATTAATTCAGCAACATAGTGTTAGTGACCAAACATATGCCCATGAACTCTCGTGGGACAAAAATGTGTGAAAGCAAAACGATGACATAATCCCTCCATTCTCTCCAGAATGGTAGCCATTTGTTTACCATATAAACAAATGTTGGAAAAAGCAACTAATTTAAGTTGAAGCAAGTATGATTTAAGATAAGGTAGAATTTCTGCACAGTGTTAGAGTAACATTATTATTATAGGGTCTAAAGAAAGAAAATAAAATCTCCTTCGCTGAAAGTCTTTAAAAATAGAATGTTTTCAACAGGTTTCCTGTAAGTAGGGAGTTGGCTTAACGAGTCTCATCAGCCCTTCGATCTCTGGGGTAGTAAAAATTTTCAGAAAGTAGATTTGCTATATAAAACCGTCAAACAGATTCTCCTATATTTGAAAATCAGTTGTTGCACGTTGAAGTTAAAGTCTTTTGACATTTGCAAAATTTGAAGATACTCTATGTTCTCATCCTAAATCTTACCTTCTTCCAATAACCCTTTAAAAAATAGGCCCCAAAAGGTTGGTTCCAAAATGACATGTCTTTGGAATTGTATTTGTTTGTGTCTTTGGACTCGAGTTGAAGACGAGTTGAAGTCAATAGAGGGCTGATGTGGGATAGTAGACGTCAGCGCTGGAATAGAAGTCAAGAACTTTGCATCTTGTCCTAGCTTTCCTATTGATAGCTTTCCCTTTACTTTAACTCTCCTGACTTCCGAGAGAAGTCGCTTCCTCATTGGTAAAACAAGGGTGTTAGATTAGATATTTTGCAACATAATATCTTCACATTAAAAAAATCTTATGCTTCTAGCTCTGGCTGGTGCGGCTCAGTAGATTGAGTGCTGGCCTGCAAACCAAACTGAACCAGTGCTGGTTCAATTCCCAGTCAGGACACATACATGAGTTGAGGGCCAGGTCCCAAGTAGGGGGCACACAAGAAGTAACCATACATTGATGTTTCTGCCCTTCTCTTTCTCCCTCCCTTTACCTCTCTCTAAAAATAAATAAAAAATATCTTATGCTTCTATAAGTCAGAAGTCTGGCAGAAAATTCTCAGAAACAATGGGAAGTAAAGGAAAAACAAATATTAGCAAAGGCATTGTGGACACGTGAGACAAGCTGCTTCTTTCCAAAAATACTCACCTTCTCTTTTTTTTTTCCTTTCATATTGCATACCATACACCACAATGCCCTGACTTCTTTGTAATTTATTGTATTCAGTTCAACAAATATTGTTTGAACAATGATATGTACAAGACTCAAGGCTCACCTCATTATTCCACTATGGATTCAGGCCTTTTTAACTATCATGAATTTAGAATTTGTCTCTGAGGGGGTGTACAAAGCAAGGTGTGTGACCTTGTTTACACTTTGGTCAGGGATGATCAATACTTAATGGGATGGGTCAACAAAGACTTAAAAAATAGAGTATAAGATCAAACACAATAAGGAAGTGAATATTAAAGGAGAAACCAGAAGAGGAGTGGACAGAATTTGCAGGACACTTACAGGGTTTTGGTCTACTGTCCCTTCTTTTTTTAAACTTCTGCCTTTTGGAAAAAAGATATATAAAATCTTGTGAAGTGTATTCTTGATTGTTATGAAGTCAATGGGCTGTTCTGTTTGGCTACCGAATCCTTGCACTTTGATTTCCATGCAGTTAATTCTACCTCTGTTCCTACAAAGCTGAAAAAGCATGGAATTCTTCCCGGATGAAATGCTGTTATCCATTTGCTTTAGGATTTGCTTTATCCACGTGCAAATATAAAACATCACCACAGAATATGTTTCATGTAGACCTATGTTTAAGAACTTATTTAAATGTGTAGGATGGAGGCAATTCATGAGTTTATTTTTGGTACTTCTGTCGTATCCCTTCCCTGTGCCTTTAACTCTCTTCTTCCTATTGGATTTCTCCTCTTAGGCATCCAATGAGCCAGTTCTCACTATCCTTCATGGGCCTCAAACCTACTATCAGAAAGAAATTTTCGTATCAGCGCTTTCCAGCTTAGTATGAATTTAGGCTTGTGGATTTCCTATCCTGGTGTATATGCAGTGTAAACCTGAGAGGACATGGAAAGTCCTTCCTAATGGAAAGTCAGCAGGGACTTTCCAGCACCTTTCACACACCAGAAAATATGGCCCACTTGACCTTAAACTCAGTTGGACCTGGGCATATGCACCTTGGCATATATTAGCACTAGTTACGCTGACCCTCTAGTTAAATCAAGTCCAGTGACTCAGGTAAATAGGAGCGTGGCTGCCAACACCCAAATTCTAACAATATTTGAGTAACAGTTCATTTGCAAAGTTAGAGTCACTTTTCTTTTCCTTGTTTTCTGTTTATTCCTGTTAGTTAATTTATCTGTTGTCTGCCTGCCATGTTAGACTGGAGCTCTGTCAGAACAGGTACCACACCTTACTCAGCTCGGGATCTCTAGGCCCAGTGCAGCACCTGGCTCACTGAAAACCCTTCCAGGCAAATCATCAGGTTCCCGTAGTTCAAATCTGCCAAGAGCTGCATTTCCCTAAGATGACATGCCCAGTTCTCCTGCCGCAAGGATCTTTCTCTCTAATTTCATAGAACACCTACAGTGAAGGAAAAGCTAATTCCCCTGCCACAGGACAAACTCCACTCAATCCAAAACTATCGTTAAGAGAATTTCAGAGCCTGTGATAGGCTACAGTTGGAACCAGAGGTAGAAGAACTGCTGCTGGATATAGGCACGGGAAACATTATATTCTTCATGGTTGTAGAATAGAAAGGCCTTCATGGAACAAGAGAAAAAATACTGGTTTCATTTCAGCAGCGCAAGAAGCCAGGTATATACTATGGCAAATGCCACTCAAAGCCCAGAGGGTTAGCTGGAGCAGCTGATGCCCTGTGCTGCTTTTTATAACTCTCCTTCCCTGCACCGCGCTCTACATATGTCCCATTTCATCAGGTCACATCACCTTAGGTTGCGCCCAGCACTGCACTTATACCAAACACATCACCATGTGAAATATTTTGTTTCCTTAAAAACTTTTATAAAAATAAAAGTAAAAATTCTTAAAAATCAAATAGGGGAATTTTCCTGGTTCCTTGTACAAGCAGTGACTTTGCTACTTTTTACAGATTGGCAGCCTCTTTTATTCCACAAAACGTCAGGGCTGTCAGCCATCAGCAAGCTGTGAAGTCACTAGGTTGAGAATGGAATATACAGCACAGACCTAATTGTATGTAAGAGTTGCGAAATGAGGCTTTAATGGTGGTGACTCTGTAAACTTGTGAAAATTATTTGCAAAGATAATAGCTCTCCACTTTTTAAGGTAATAATATTGGAGAGAAAGGGAGAATTTTATAGAGGATCTTTAAAATGTCAATATTTATTCAATGCATTAAATATCTCTAATATACAATACATTGCCTAGGACCTTTGGGAGGGGTTACAAAAGATACAAAATCCAAATATTTTGGTTTTAAAGAGCTTACTAATTAGAAAGAATGTTAACTTTAAAATACAGACAACCATTATTTTATTTATTGATCACATTCTCTGTGTCATGTACTGTGAAGCATTTTTACATACTCCATTTCAGGGGTCAGCAAACTATGGCCACTGCCTGTTCTTGTACATGAGGTTTCATTGAAATGCAGCCACACCCAATTGGTGAGTGTTGTCCATGGCTGCTTTCATGCTACAATGGCACAGTTGAGTAGTTGTGACAGAGTTGCGACAGTCTGGCCTTCCAAGCTAAAATACCTAGTATCTGGCCCATTACAAAAAAAAGTATTTGCTCAATAGCACCCATTCTCACATGAACAGTCAGAGATAAATGTGGCGTTTTCCATTTTACCGTTAAGGTAACCGAGGGTTATGTTATGTTACTTAGTAAGTGATGAAGTTTGGATTTGATTTTAGCTTTGTTTTATTCCAAAATTTATTCCAAAAATCCATGTTCTTATATATAGAAATAGCCAAAATATGAGGTAGGAAGAAATAAGACCTTTATGGCTTCACAGAGAAACTGTTACCAGAATTCAGAGAGATTATTTTTGAGTTTGGGGCGGTAAAGATTCTGGAGATCATATTCAAATATAAAAGTATAAATTAATCTTAGGAGTTATCCTTCCTAAGCTCAAGGCCAAGAAAAGTTCAGAGATCAAGTTCACGTGTTTAGAAATAGAGCTGGGATTAGAACCAGTTTTCCACTCAAGCAGCCCAAAGTATGCTGTCAGTTACCATGCTGAGCAGTTTAATTTCTGTGTATTTGTATGTGTGTGTGTGGAGGGTAGTGTTAAATGTTATGGAATGGCAAAATTATTTCAAATGAAACTTTGTACATTATGTTCAATGGTCATTGAACTAAAGGGCCTCTACTTCCTTTATTGAATCAATCAAAACCACACTTGTGCAGGTATTTACACAATACTATCACCCATCCACCATCCTACCGAATATATTTTTGTTGTAGAGAATCATACTGCTGAGACCATGGAAACCTCTGGCACTCTCACCAGGCTTAAGATTCAAATGCTAAACAAAAGACCACTAAGTCAAATATTCAGATACATGTTGCCGTGCAGAATTAGGTATTTCTAGGCCAGGAGAAAAATGGACGAGTGAACGGGGCAGCCAAAGGAAGCTTACCTGATGCTGTAAAGCACTTTGCCATTTTTTGAAATCCGAAGCAATTTGTTGTCGGTGGTGACATCATGGAAGTTGGCACCCTTCTCATTGGCAAAGAACAAATCTGGTTTCCAAATGGAGTCCAGCATTGATGGGTCCAAGTCCAGGGAATCATCGGGGTACTCACTGTATGCCAACCGTGAGTCATTCCACTGTTGTCTCAGAAAAATGTTCACTCGGTAATCCTACAGAAATGCCATGCACAAGAGTTACTTATCACCCATTCTGGCCTACGAGGTCCACTTACATTTCCTCCTCACTCTTCCATGATTTGGTGGTGTCTGAGTAAACCAGGCTGTGTATATCTTGGTCAAAAGCAAACCACTCAGTTCTATGAGGAGTGGGAACAGAGGGGAGAAAGAAAAGACAACCAAACCAGGTTGACTTGGTTGAATTTTTATGTTTAAATTATTCATTCTGGGAGGAAATAATACTAACTCAAGCTGATTTTGCTATAGAAAAGTAATGATGAGTACAGAAGTCAGTCTGTGATGACAGGTTGTCAAATAAAGGTGATTCATTTTCCAAATCAAAAATGACATGATCTCTTTCCTCATTCTGCTCAGATTCTCTGCGCAGAAGCAAACCCATTTTGTACTTTTCGTAGTGAAAATCTTATTATAAAATTCTTACATAATGGGGTAATATTTTTAAATTCATTAATGTAAATATTAAAATGCTTCATGTTGACAAGATAATTCCCTCACAGCTACTTACTTTTGAAATTCTTAAATATTTTATCACTTCTCTGAATGGGTTGTATCTACAGTAGTCAACTTGATGCTTCATCAAAACAGAGATCTTTTTCATGTTCTGCTAATCTGAACACCTTCTGACAAGGTGGTCCTCCCTGTGGGAGCCTCAGGTACATCCTATTATTCCTACTTGGTCTGGGAATTTCCTTCTGTACTACTGAATCAGCTTGGGGCACTGACTGTGCTCCTGGGGATTTGTTCACAGATCTTTAGGCTCATGAAAACTGTTGCTTTGCTTGACAGACTGGACCCCAATAAAGGTTTCTACAGTATTTTCTAGTCAAGTGGGGCTATGGTTTACAGCTAATGGTTGTCCATTCCTGCCCCCTGTGGCCATTTAGGGTAGCATACACTCGTTCCTTCTTATTCTTTACCTTTTTTTATTCTTATTTACTCTTTTTCCATATCTTTGGCACCTGGATATTTTGTAATTGTTTACATTCCTCTAATGGTGACCAACTTGCCTTAGTTTGCCTGAGAACTTCCCAGTTTTAGTGCCCAAAGTCCCACATTCAGGGAACCCACTCACTCCCAGGCAAAATTGGGATGCTTAGTTACTCTACCATGTATAATGGAGATCACCTCAGGATTGTCAATTTTGGTTAATTACCCCTAGGGCCAAAAGAAAAATATGGCTAAGTTATAAAGATTATGGTACATGGAAAAGAGTTTCAGTCCATTTCCTTCTATACATTACTAAACTATCTAAATTCCCAGGAGTTCTTTTCAAATACAGCCACCCTGATGATCGGGCTAATAAAGTATTTTGAAGGTGGCAGTTTTTGGAAAGAGTGACCAATGCAGTTGACCTAAAGAATGCTAATAATCAAATAGTTACTAACTCCTGAAAATCAGTCCTTAAGCCCAGCTCATTTGGAAAGGCTGAAATATTTTTAAAAGATCCTTAAGGTTCTCAATTGCACAACCTAGGAACTTTCTGACTTGGAAAATTTTATCAGCCGACTTTTATTTGAGATGATACCAGGCCTTGCACAGCAAATTCTCAGACCAAAGAGGGTGATGTTGCAAGCCCAGCCTTCCTTCCATCCCATCCTGTATGTGCACTGTGTGCACGCCACCCACAATAGGTGAGCCAAGGGGCTGTCAAAACCTCAACGTTTTCTCATCATGTACTTTGGAATTGTCCAAAGGGACCAGGAAGTTGTAACTGGAAAGAAATTACCAGGTTTATTTCCTTGGCAACAGGAGTTGCTGGAAGCTTTGGAGTTTTGTGTGAGTAAAGAGTGTGGAAGGTGTGATTTGTGGAAAATCAAAAAAAGGGCTATTGGAAACATAATTCAATGTAACTATGCACTAGACACATCAACTTGGAGATTTTGTTTAAGGTTTCCTGAGGGGAAAATGCAGCTTCTCCACTGTTTGACATCCACCCCTTTTATTTCCCTTCGAGTGAGTACCAGTTTTCTGTAACAGTTTTTTTGGGGGGTGTGGGATCTGTGAGCTTGTATCAGTAGAAAGTAGGAGAGAAGAAGACCTCATCCCTTAGCCAGTTCTGGAGGTAGAGAAATTCTAAGTACAGGAACATAATGAAAGCCGGAAATAACAGAAATGAATAGGTTAAATATTTTAGGCTATCAGGAGGCCAACAAGGTGCCCCCATGAAGTAATTATAGATTGGGGGAGGCTATAAGAAGCCGGCTGGAGAGTACTGGGTGGCAAAATCACCAAGAGAAGGCGTTGCAATCCTCCCTGGAACCTGAGAATGATTTAAAGATGCATATTGAGAGGCTCTAGAGAATATCACATTAGTGACATATAATATGAAAACATTTGACCTTTTAAAATTATCTCAATAAAAAGTTCCCCAGCTAATGTACATATTTTTAAAAGTCTTTCCCACAAGTATTCTCCAGTGTTTCCTGGTTTTCTTATTTTGAATTTTATATATAGAGAAAATAATAAAATACATTTTCTCAGTATTAGAACTTTAAAAAGATCATTGAATCCATCATATCACAGTAAAACCATTAAATATCTAACAGTTCATTTAAAATAAATTCATCCTCCTATTCGTAAAGAAGGAAAAGTAGGAAACTAAGAGGAGAAAATATATTTTATGCCACAATTACAGGAATGATATGAAGCAAGGCCTTTATTAGGTCTTTTGGAAGTATTTGTTGTTTATAATATACAGAACTTAAATTTTCCATCATTTTGTTTATGATGACATACACTATTCTCAAATAAAAACGGCCCTTAAAACCTCTGGGAATAGAAAAGGACACGCAACGGTCTAGAGAAGCAGATAGCCGAAGGCAAGACTTCCTGTGGCTGTGCCTTTGTAATTTTTTCTGTTCACTATCATTTTCAGCACAGGGTAGAAAATGACATGTGTGATTTTGGGGGGCATCATCTCTGTTTATTTACAGATAGGTTTGTTCTCTCATGATATCCCAAACCACAGGAGGTAGTTATATTGTTCTGTAGCCTTTCTTTGTTTTTATTCTTGCTTCAAGGTTTAATGAGATATTAAGGGAGAAGTAAATATTGAGAGACATACTTAAATGCAGGCTGAATTTTCTTTTATGCTGTCATCTCTCTCCAGAGACAGATTCTACTTCAAATATTTTCTTATACTAAAATTTGCTTTCTTATGATTGACTATCTGTGTATTGGGCTAGGTAATGGAAACATTCAAACTAAAAACAATAATATATGTATGTATGTGTGTATATATAAATACAAACATATATCTTATTTTTTCAAAAGCTGTGTGTAAGTCATATAATCTTTATTACCTATATTCTTAACACAGGCAATACAAGACCTTCATTCCATTCTGTTATTTTATATAAAATTGAGAATTTCTAAAGTTACACTTTTTCTGGTGACTTCTAATACTATGCCCATGTCACAAAGACTGGTTCCTTAAGTTAAATTGTACTATTACATTTACTCTGGCACTTGTATGTAGAGATTGCCACTCTGCCTTATACATACTCTTATTAAACCTTACTGTTACTCTTATTATTTTATATGCATAACTTTTAATCCAATTATGTTATAATGTTATCAAAGACAAGGGCATGCTCTGTTGATTCCCCTTGGTGCCTATGTGTCATTTTGGTTTTAACCTCTGACTGCACAGCAGTACAGTTTTCATCATCTTGAGTCCGCGCTACCTTTGCTATAGGAAGTTAGCCTTGAATTTGAAATTACGGCACAGCAGTTACTTTATGATGAATTCAGGCTTTAACATTGCATTGTTAATTTAGAGCCTAAGGTCACCTTATATCTCATTTTAACAAAGGCTAAGGTCACCTTATATCTCAGTTTAACAAAATGCCAGGCTGGTGGTAGATTGTTAATTCTTCTTTTAAAAATCCGAAATAAGAAATGTAACTACCTGCTATTCCTGATAAGTTAGCATCGCCGTAAGAACTGCTTATGCAGCTGTAGAATGAAAGGGAGTCCATAGTGTCATTTCAGCAGTTATAGCACAGTGTGCGTTCTTCTAAGGAGCTGTCTACCTGCATCCAGTTCCTCAGGAATGTGATTTCAGATCAGAGATAAAACAACTCTACCCTGCAGCAGTAATCAGCAGAGCATGGGGAATTTATCCTCTGGGACAGAGTTTTGAGGAGCCGAGGTCTTGTTCTGAAGATGCTGGCTGAATGGACACATTTTGCATACTTTTAGATCTTGTCCCCTCCCCGCCACCTTCCCCAAATCTGTTAAATGAGGAGGGTGTCAACATCTGATGCTATGGCATGGGTGGTGTTCCAGCACCCACAGGTCCAAATTACACTCTATCTACCACAATGTCCTGGGCAGCCATTAGGAAGCTTCGAGGAGACTGTCTCTTCTCCATTTTCTGATGGCCTATCCCTGGGGAGAGTTGCATGCAGATACTCTGAACCTTTACTGACATTATTGCTATTCCCAAACTATGCCTTTGAATCAGGAAAGAGGGGGTTGCAAATACACTCCCCATCATGGAAATTCACTTGTCATCAGCAGCTAAAGAAAAGGGGGAAAGAAAGAAAAGGAAATGGTAAACTGACATTCCAAAAACAACATTTAACCTGTCTCATTATACATCCCTTACTAGTCTTGTGGAACCACACACACAAAAATTGTTCCACTGAACACTCTTACCATGAAGTCAATAGCAATGACCATCAACAGATCCCTGTGGCTTTAATGAACAAAAGTGTGTATTTTGGAATAATGTATGTCATCATAATGAGCCATAAAAATATTCCTTAGAGTAGCACAAATATATTGTCCTGTGAGCACCTATCTCCAACACTAACATATCAAAGGAGCGAGTTAGAGGCCACATTGGCTCTGTAAGCAAGTCTATACTTTGTGGGCAGGTAGTACCAACAGTTATTGCCTGGGATTTCATCAAGCATAAAAGGGGCAGACTGGATAGCACCAAAAGAAAATCATGCTGAGTTCTTGAAACATAATCATTGCCTCTTATTGAGAAACAAATGAATACGTAAACTAAATCTGTCAATGGTGCTATTGGGGTCATAAGACGAGAGTGGCAGATGGGAAGAGAGGAAAATCATATTTAGGAACTCAAAATTCTGAGATATTCTTGGAAAGATTTATTGCAGATAATTTAGAGAAAGTAAAAACTATGATCCCCCAAACAGCACTAATCAATGTTCTCAATGCCCGCATACATTACGGTGCTTGAAAGCTCAGGGACGGGTGCTCTCACTCCAGCTGAAGACAGTTCAAGAAAGAAGCTAGTTCTGTCTCGCTTTTTTGACCATTTTTTTCACTGAATTTTATGAAAGTGCAGGTACACTCATGGGTGGTGGAACTCAGGTTTTTGCTAAAGGAAGCTTAGGCTGCCATGACACTCTGTAGGTACATCAGGTAGAGTCCCAGGCAGGGCCTTAGGGATGTAGGAAGATAGACCCTTTCGAGGTGTAGCAGTACTGACGTTCTTATGAGCATCTGAGTATTTAAATATTGATGGCCTTAGATCCTGGGTTGGCAACCTATGACCTGTGGGCCAAATTTGAACACAGTCTGTTTTTGTAACTAAATTTTTTTTTGGAGTACAGCCACACCTATTTGCTTAGTATTGTTTATGACTGTTTTCTTGCCAAAAGGACTGAATTGAGTTGTGATAGAGACTATCTGGCCCTCAAATCTTAAATGTTTACAGAGTGGCCTTTTATAGACAAAATTTTGCCAGTCCCTATGTGGTATGAGGATTTATTCTTTAAGCATGATAGAGTTTCAAAAAACTATTTTTTAGCTTCACACAAAAGCCATATTGAAGAAAATAAAGGAACTTTTTTAAAAACACCAAGTGAAGTTTGTTATTACATCAAGAGCTAAGAAATAGAACCATGATACACATCACTCTTCTGACCATGCAATTCAATATATGTCATACAGCAGAATAGACAGGCCATTGATATTACACTTGAGCAATGGTTTCCAAATTTCCTCCTAGGAAACACAACAAAGAACACCTTAGTAAGCGACCAGGAAGCACTGAAGCAGCCCATTTATTAAGCACCTTCAGTAGCTGTTAAAGACACTGGAAAAGAAGGATATCCCCAGTTTCCGTTTTCATCTCCTTAAATATTAAGCTTTTTCTTGCGTTAATGAGCATCAAAAAGTGCACATTTGCATTTCTGATTGAAGGTAAAATGCAATGAGGAAATTTAATCAAAGCAACTTAGGAGACTAATTAATGCAATCAGCATTAGGTCGTGCAAATATTGTCATTGAATGCCATCGTGTAAAGCTGGTGACAGTGGTTTTGGCTGTTGGAAGATTTATCAAGATAAAACCAAGAGAGGAGGGACAGAAACTGAATGCCAACCTCGGAGTTTCATTATTCTTGCCATGTCCAGCTTTTCTTATGAGTCATTTAATAACCCTATCAAGACTATCTTATTTGGGTAAAAATATTAATATACTACATCCTGTCAGAGCTCCAGTGCTGTGCCAGAGTAATATTCCAATGGGTAGTGGGGCTACATTACACCTAATTTTGCCAGTGGAAAGGAGTGGTGAAAGGTAAATGATCCTTTCTGGCATCAAGGATACCAAAAGATATAATAATTCGTTAGACATGATTCTAGTCGCCTGAAAGAGAAAATTCATAAAAACAGGAGAGCACTGTTTTTTACATCTCAGTGACATTATGGTTGTCATTTCATTTCTTGAGTGTTTCTAGACCATCAACCATCATAGTACTTGGTCAAGCTCAGCTATATTTTATTTTGATCTCATCCAGTAATATGGCTGTGTTGTTTAATAGTCATGAAAATTAAAACCAGCCAGTTGACCTAGGACAAGAAATAAATTGTATGGGGACAAAGAAAAGATCTCACCCAAAATGCAACCCCTGCACTCTGGCCTAGCACTACAATGCTGCCGATCGGGTAGGCTATGTTAAGGCAACGCCATAACCATGACATCTACAAGGAATCTGCTGAATTTTAGTGTCTAAAATCTTTTTCATGCATGTGAAACGTGGTTACATGTACATTGCAATACACTTTTAATAGTTTTATGTTTATTTTATTTTTTGTAAAAAAGCGATGAATGTGATGTAATTGCTATGTACTCAGGACTACTTTCTATTGCCAACAAAATAGTGTGCACGTGTGTTTATCGTAAAGCCAGCCCCTTGGCATGTATCTTAAATGCTGCATATACGAGGCTTGACTATGCCAAAACCTACACTATGTGAAAAAGACTGGCTATGAAAAGTATTTCTCAAACTTTAAAACTTATATTTCTGAAGCATCGGACATGCATATATTTAAATATCTTTAACTAGACGCCACGCTTATTACTGATAATTTTACCTAAATGTAAACAACCATCAAGGGATTCCAAAATGTCTCTGGCATGATGGATAAAAGATTATTGAGCTTTATGTAATGTACACTTGACTACTGGCTTTCTAAAGTGATCAGGCATAAATAATTGCCTTCTAGAGGTGAGTGAACTTAGAAATTGGCACTCAGTAAATGCCGCGCAAATACACAACGGTGCTCTTAAACCCCATAGCCCATTCCTTCACACCATGGCTTCAATGCCTGGTCCCACTCACCATTGTAGTTTCTGCTATTGACCCAAAGCTGTTGATAAATATGTTGCAGGTAACATTTACAGGAGGCCCTGCAAGTTGAACAATAAATAGAAAATTTGACAGGTTGTGTTCATGGCATAATCAAGTCAAGTTTTTCTCTTGCCAGTGGCATTGTAGCACTTACCATGGTGGTTTCTGTGACTGATCCAAAACTGTTGATAAAAATATTGCAAGTAACGTTTACTGGAGGACCTGCAGAACGCAATAAGAATATTGCAATAGACATTGAAGCAAAAATACAGCTTCATCAACATCTGCGCAAATGACTAGAGATGTAAACAAAATTAAACTGATGGTGAGATTGCAAAAAATACATTTTACCCAGAGGCTTAGAGTTATAATATTCCCACTTGTATTTCAAATAATGACAGTTAAGCAATGATAACTTACCCTGAAGAGTTTTGAACTTGGAAAATATAAGCCGAAGACTATTCAACTGAATTTATTGTTGTCAATAGTTGCTATCAAAATAACCTTTTGGGTGGATGGATTTCTTTGACCATAGGCTCAATGACACTGTAGATGTCAACAGGGGGCACCCGTGGTGATAAAATAGCCTAGATCGTGAATTTAAATGGAGCTGAAGTTTGAACTGTGGATGGGTCAGGAACATTCACCTCCTTTTGCATAACACCCTTTAAACCAGTAGGTCAGTCTAGTTTGATTCTCTTCATACCTCTGAATTTACCCTATAATTTTTGACCCCCCTCCCCAATGAAAAACGATGTACAGAAATGCGAAAACAAAATTAGCTCATTTTAAGAAGAAAACACAGAGATGTTAATTAATGTCCAGATTGTTACCTCAGTAACTATAATGTAGAGCAAGGGTTATTAACACTAGACGTGCTTTTAACAAAAAGCCTATTTTTTTTCCTCTGGAGACCCAGGGACTATCTCCCCTTTCCCTCGCCCTTTGGCTTCCATTCAAGCACTAACCAGGCAAGACTCTGCTTAGCTTCAGGAATCAGATGAGATCAGGTGTGTTCAAGGGGTGCGGCCACAGAGTCTTTGCTCTTTGACAATAGATAAATCACTCTCTGATGATTTTCAGTTTCATGTTTTGCTGGGGAACATGGTCATCGCCCTCATGTAATTTCCCCCAGAAGTTTTCTGAGATAAGAATACACCATGAACCGTCTTTGCTTTCCCTGGTGGAAGTTTGTCTGTCTTCACTCAAAAAAGGCTCAGCAGCCTGGGGGCAAGCTACCAGTTGGCTCTCTGTACCCAACAAGCCGGTAGGATCTGAAAGAGGAGGAGTTTGGCTTGAGGCTTCCCTCAAAAGTTAGTAGTAAAACACAGCTGTGGTGGCACTTGAACCATGTCTTTAAACTCTACAAGTCCACACTGGGTTCTCAAAATGAGGAAAGGAAAGTTGAGCTAAACAGCTCATTCAAATCCCCAGACAAGGACTTTCGGTGAAACAAGGAATAAAGTGTTTTGGTAAAAGAGATGTGTAAAGCTGTTTTTCTTTTTAGTATAACTAACTTTTCTGGTAAATGTGTTTATTTAAAAAATATTTGCAGACGTGGAATCACAGCACCACCATATTACTGAAACATGTTTTAACCTCCAAGTCTTGTAATTCCCCTCTTCTTTCCGCATCTCCCGAGATGATTTCCCCATGGTCACTTCCTATTCTGCTTGATTTTGTTGATCTTTTTTTGTTTCTCAAAACAAAACAAAAATGAGTCTCTTTCTTGGCCATAAACTTCTATTCTATAACCACTATTTTTTCTGCTAATAAGGGAAAAATTATACAAGGTGGAGGCAAGTTATGAGGAATTGTGTATGTTTGCTTTTTTGTTCTTTTTACAATAAAATACTTTCTTTTAGATAGTCCAATTCAGGATGAAAAACTTTCATGAATTTTTATATGGCAGGTATACAGAAAATGAATGATGGGGGAAAGAAACAGGAAAAGAGAAATGTCATCTTAACAAGAGGATTTTCTTGTACTCTACAGTATCTGTTTGTCTGGCTTCCCCAACTGACTTGGAAGCATCTAGAATGCTGGGTCATACCATCATACATTCATTTTTATCCTTCCCAGTAAATGGCAGTGTGAGTATATTGCTGGAACTCAAAATAATTTTTAAGCTACCACGTATTTATGCACTCTACTAAGCATATTAAAAAACTAGTTTAATACTTACAAAAGGGAAATTGTTTTACTGCTCTAGTAAATGTTTTCAAATGAGGGAACTGGGGGTTAGAGAGGTTAAGTAACTTGTTTAAACTCATGCCACAGTAATTAGACAAGCAGAGACTCAGTATCTCATCATTTTGATCCCCAAAACCTAAACTTTAAAACACTTTGTTGCACTGTGTTCATTACACAGTATCTTCTCTCCCCCACTGAACCACCAACCATGGTATTTTCCACTAGTTTCTATATTTCTGGGATAATATTATTCTTTATGTCTTACACCTTCAATCTTGGGCATTGTCTCGAGGTTCATTTGCATTTATATATAAAACCAAGGGAAAAACGTAAGTTTTTTTTATGAGGTTTTAGCACATGCATATAATAAGAGCTGACTTATGAAAACCTTGCTGTGTGCCAGTAAGTGCCTTATTTCATTCTTCAGTACTTATATACTACCTTGTCTCCCTCCTTATAGAGAAGGAAAATGAGGCACAAGTTTGTAAGAGGCAGCAGAAGTTGCCTAATATCCTAACTACTTTCTTTTTTTAAAACTACAGGGATAAAATGTCTGAGGCCGGTAGAATTACCATATTTTGCATTGTACAATGTGCTGCCATGTATCATGAGCAGCCACTTTTTTGGCCCAAACTTTCAGGGAAAAAAATCTTTCATTTTAATGTTTTAATTCAATTATTTATTTATTAATTTATTTATATTTAGGTACTTGTTTTTTGTATTATAAAGGAATTTTAGCATTTATTTTTTAACATATTATGCTACAAAAAATTTTACTTAACAAATAATTACAAAACACAAGAACAGATACAAAGTATTTCAGGCACTATCCATGTATAATGCACATCCTTATTTTTCCCTCAAAAATTTGGACAAAAAGGTGTGCACTGTACATGACAAAATATGGTATCCTAATGACAGAAGGTACAAATCTTTCACCTCTTTGGTTTAATGTATTCTTAGATATTTTATGCTTATAGATGCTATTGCAAATGGAATTTTTCTTAATCTCCTTTTCAGATTGTTCATTGCAATTATGTAGAAACACAGCTGATTTTTGTGTGTTGATGTTGTATGCTGCAATTTTGCTAAATTCATTTGTTAGCTCTAATGGTATTCCTTTGGATTATTTGGGGTTTCAAATATAGAGCACCATGTCATCTGCAAATACAGTTTTACTTCTTCCTTTCAAATTTGGATGCTTTTTCTTTTTCTTGTCTAATTCCTCTGGATAAAACTTCCAATAACAATAGTTGAATAGCAGTAGTGAAAGCAAGCACTTTTCTATTTTCTTTTTATTTTTCTCCACTCTAACCTTTATTATTTATTTCCTCTGAGAACTTTGGATTTTGTTTTCTCTTCTATTTACAGTTTAAATTTTGCTCTGAGCATGGCATTTACTGCATCCCATACATTTTGGTATGTTGTATTTTTGTTTTTATTCATCTCTAATTCTCTTGTAATTTCTTCTTTGACCCATGGTTTAGTTAAGAGTGTGTTAATTTCCAAATATTTGAATTTTCTGGTTTTCCTTTTATTGTTGATTTTCAGCTTCTTTCTACTATGGTCGGAAAAGATATTTTTTATGATTTTAATCTTTTAAAATTTGTTAAAATTTGTCTTGTAGCCCAAGATATGGTCTATCCAAGAGAATGTTCATGTGTACTTGAGAAGAATGTGTATTCTGCTGCCATTGAGAAGAACATTCTAGATATGATTTGTTAGGTCTTGTTGGTTTATAGTATTGTTCATACCCTCTGTTTTCTTAATGATCCCTGTATATATTCTATTCATTATTGAAAATGTTGTGTTAAAGTTTTCAGCTATTATTGTAAAAGTGTTATTTCTCTCATCATTTCTGTCAAGGTTTGCTTCATCTATTTTGGGCCTTTGTTGTTTGGTGTATAGATTTTTAGAATTGTTATATCATCTTGGTGATTTGCCCATTTTATCGATATATAATATCATTCTTTGTCTCTTTTAAGAGATTTCTGCCTTTTAAACATTTTCCTTTATTGAAAAGTGGACATATACAGTCTGGCTTGCTTTTTCAGTTAATGTGGGTGATTGACTTTCATCTTCCCTGGCTTGTGTTGAAGACAGATACGAAGAATAGGCACAGACATGGCAAAGGATTGCAGAGAGCAAAATCTCTCAGAATAAGTGTTCAACCTCATCTCTCTGGAAACTGTGATTGTACTTGGCTAGAGGCAGCTAATTGATCTTTTAAGAGATTTTGACTTAAAATATATTCTGTCTGATGTTAATATAGCCACCTCAGCTTTCTTTTGGTTGCTGTTTACATAGATAGAGTATATGTTTCTATCCTTTCACTGTCACTCTGCTTGTGTCTTTGGATCTAAATTGAGCCTCTGGTGGATAGCGTATAGTTAAGTCATAGTTTGTTTTATCCATTCTTCTAATCTATGTCTTTTGATCAGGGAGCTCCATCTATTTACATTTAAAGTAATTGCTGATGAGGAATGACTTACTTCTGCCATTTGGTATTTGATCTCCGTGTATCTTACAGCTTTTCTGTCTCTTATTTTCTCTATCACTACCCCCTTTTGTGTTTAGTTGGTTTTTTTTTGCAGGGAACCATTTTGATTCTTAGTAATTTCCTTTATTGTATACGTTTTTCTTTGTAGTTGCCATGGGGATTATATTTAACACTGTAAATTGGTAAAAATCTACTGTGAATTGATACCAACTACATACAGAAACTCTACTCCTAAACAGCTACAGTCTTCTATCATTATGTTGGTTTTGCAAATTATATATTTTTTCATTGTGCACTCTAGCATAGATTAATAAATTTTTAAATATATTTGTCTTATATTCTGTAGGAGATAAAAAGTAGAATTATAAACCAAAAATACAATAATACTGTTTTTATATATACCAATGTATTTACTTCTACCAGAGATCTTTATTTCTTCTTTAGGCTTGGAGTTACTGTCTAGCACACTTTTATTTCAACCTCAAGGACTCCTTTTATCATTTCTTGTAGGACAGGTCTAGCTGTAGTGAACTCTCTCAGCTCTTTTCACCTGGGAATGTCTTAATTTCTCCTTCATTTGTGAAAGACAGTTTTACTGGATATAAATTCTCAGTTGAAGTTTTGTTTTTTTTTAAATTTCAGGACTGTAAAAATACCCCACTGCCATCTGGCCTCCAGGGTTTCTACTGAGAAATCAGCTAATGATTTTACTGAGGATCCCATGTAAGTAACGAGTCGCTTTTTCTCTTACTGTTTTAAAAATTCTTTCATTGTCATTGGCTTTCAACAGTTTGATTATAAAGTTTCTCATTGTGAATCTCCTTGGGTTTTCCTAATTGGACTTCATTGATGTTATTGGATTTGTAGATTTATGGGTTTAATCAAATTTGGGAAGCAATTATGTTTGTAAATATTCTATTCAAACATTCTTTCCACCTCTTTCTCTCTTCCCTCCTGGGACTCCCAGAATGTGTATGATGGTCCATTAGATTGTGTAGCATTGTTCCTTTAGGCCCTGTTTAGCTTTCTTTGTTCTTTTTAGTTTACATTCCCCAGATTCAATAACTCAGTTGTCCCATCTTCAAGTTCACTGATTCTTCTGCCTACTCAAATCTACCATTGAACTCTTCTAGGGAATTTTCCATTTCTGTTATTGTAATTTGCAGCTCCAGAATTTCTCTTGGGTTCTTTTAGATAATGTCTATCTCTTTGTTGATATTCTCATTTTATTCATACATTACTTATTTCCTTTTATTCTTTGTCCTTCTTTTCCTTTATATCTTTTAAGAATATTTAAGACAGTTGTTTCAAAGGCTTGTCTAGCAAGTCTAATATCTGGGCTTCCTCAGGGATGATTTCTGTGAATTTATTTGCTTCCTTAGAAAGGGAAATACTTTCCTGTTCCTTTGGATGTGTGTGATTTTTGTAAATAATTGGATATTTGAATATTACAATGTGCTAACTCTGGAAATCAGATTCTCCCCCTCCCCCAGAGTTTGCTGGATGTACTTTGATTGTTGAAGGCTATAGGAGGACATCTGTTTAGTGACGTTCCCTACAATTTTTGCAAAGACTATATTCCTTCTTATGTGTGGCCATTGTAGTCTGTATTCCTCAGCTTATGTTGAGCTAGGGTTTACATAGATTTTCTTGAACAGCAAGAGCTAAGAAAGCAAACAACAAGCCATACAAACACACTGACAAAGCATACATTTCCCAGTGTTTTCAGATTGTCTCTGTGCTGGGGCATTCCTTCAATAACCTGTCTTGAGCTTACCTAGGGATCACCCTAAGATGAAATCCTAGGATCTGCTCGGATTTTTTCTGAGCATGCCTCTTACCTTGAGAATGAATATGGCTTTCTAAATTCCCCTGCATACATGGCTGATTTTGAATTACCTAATTTCCCTAAGAAACTCTCCTAGGCTTTTTCTCTCAGGACTTAGATGGTCTATTGTATATTTCAACAGTAACCTTTTGCCCCAGGCATGTGAAGATTTTTAGTATTTTTTGCAATATTTCTGATCAATACCTGTTGCTTTTCCATACTGAGTTTTAAGTTAGAGGTGAGCACTGTTATGGGCTGAATTGTGTCCTGCAAATTCATATACTGAAGTTCTAACACCCACCAACTCAAAATGTAACCATATTTGGAGAGAAGGTTTTTAAAGAGGTAACTAGGATTAAATGAGGTCATGGGGTTAGGCTCTAATATGATATAAATGGTGTCCTAATAAGAAAAGAAGAAACAGCAGGGATATGTGTGCCCAGGGGAAAGACTATGTGAGGTCACAGTGGAAAGGTGGCAATCTGCTCTGGCCAGGTGGCTCAGTTGGTTGGAGCATTGTCCCATATACCAAAGGGATGCAGGTTCGATTCCTGGTCAGGGCCCATACCTAGGCTGTGGGTTTGATTCCCAGTTGGGCACGTGTGGAAGGCAGCTAATCAATGTTTCTCTCTTACATTGATGTTCTCTCTCTCTCTTCTTCTTTTTCCTCTTCTTCTTCTTCTCTTTCTGAAATCAATTTAAAATTCACTAAAAAAAATTAAGAAAAGAAAAGGTGGCAATCTGCAAGCCAGGGAGATAGTTATCAGGAGGACCGGATCTGACACCAGAATCTTGAACTTGTAGTCTCCAGAACTGTGAGAAAGTAAATTTCTGTTATTTAAGCCACCCAGTTTGTGGTCTGTTCTTATGCCAGCCTGAGCAAACTAATACAGTTGCCTTGGATCAGTCCTTCTGGTAGCACACAGATGTTAGAACAGACAAACAAAATAATTTGTGAGTAATCTTTTTTCTTCCCTCTTCAGAACCAAGGACCAGGTTTCACACTGTGAATGTAGGCTGTCACTGATTCAAAACCATGCTGAGAGGATGTGGGACAAGAGCAAGTAAAAACACCACAAAACTTTCCTACCATTTTGAAGTTGGCTTTTTCTTGATTCAGTAATCTCTTGGTTGCCATAAGCTTTGACTATTTTCTAGAGTTCTAACCAAGTTAGTTCTGACCACTTGTACTTACTATTTGATGTTTCTGTGGGGGAAACGAGAGCTTAGAACTGCATACTCTGCTATTTTGTTGATGTCAACCTCCCCCTCCCCTTGCTCCTGAAGGGGAGAACATAGTATATGTTGTTCTTTCTCTAATTTATTTGACTATAGGAGATTTTTAAAATAGACCATCCTTTTCATGGCGCACATTACACAGATGGTAGGCATTCTGCAAAACAATTTTGAAAATGCTGATCCACATTATTAATTCAATTAACAAATTCTTGTTGGACAATAAATTTGTTAGATGATAATAATAGAACTATGAATGAGACCGAAGGCAATTGTAGGGTTATTATGAAACCCTGTGCTCCTGCTAAGGAAGACATGTTTTATTGGAGGCTATAGTGTAGGTGAGAAGTAATGGAAGAGGAACAAAGAAGCAGTAAAGATAGGTTTAACCTTTCCAATTTATTTGTCTAAGACAAAATTTATGTAATGATCTCATAGTATAGAGATATCACTCTGGGATGCAAATGAAAAGCTATGCCAGTAATCAGATTTGACAAATGTATTAATTCCTGGATGTGTTCTCTTAAAAAGTCAGTGCCCTAAATGATGGGTCAGCAACATTTTTCATAAAGGGCCACAAGGTCTCTGTCACAACTATCCAATTCTGCCTCTGCAGTGAAAGAAACCGTAGACAGTATGCAAACAAATGAGTGTGTTCCAGTAAAAATTTATTTACAAAACAGCTGGTGGGCTAGATTTGGCCCATGGACCAAGTTTGCTGAGCCCTGCTATTGATTCTCAGAGTAGGAGGTCAGAGAACAACAAAATTGTTTTGGGATTGCATGATCTTTCCATACTGGAAGTGAGTACCAGCCATGGCCATGAAGGAGCATAGTGGACCATCTACAGTGAGTTTGATATTGTGCTTTGGGGCATGAACAAAATACACCTTAGTGGAAAGGTTGGATGTTAAATGATGTCCTTTGGGCCAAATGCACTATAGTGGGCCCAGGTGAAAACCATCAGGCTTGAATCTGGCCACTGTGTTATCATAAGAGCTAGGAGGCAGTATGTAAATGAAATGGGACCAGGCCAAATAATGTGCACAATAAATACTTAACATGTTTGACAGAGTCATTATAAGTAATATGACTCAGTCGTTGCTCATAAAATAAATCAATGGTAAGAGCATTAAGTATATATTTTTTAAAAGATTTTATTTATATATTTTTAGAGAGAGGGGAAGAGAGGGAGAAAGAGAGGGAGAGAAACATCCATGTGAGAAGGAAACATCGATCAGTTGCCCCTTGAACCTGCCCCAACTGTGGACCTGGCCCACAACCCAGGCATATGCCCTGACTGGGAATTGAACCAGCAACCCTTCGCCTTGTGGGACAATGCTTACCCAACTGAGCCATGCAGGTCAGGACAGAGCATTCAGTATCTTGCATATTTAAAACCTGCACCAATTTTTATAACTTCCACCATGATAATGAGAACTTTATCTATTATTCATAGTGACTATCTTAAAATAAGCATATATATATCTATGCTTATATATGTATATACCAAAGCTTCTAAGTTAACAATAAATATTATTTTTAAAAACTTCCTGATGGATTCAATTTAAATGTAAGCATCAGAGACAAATCTTGCTTGATAACCCTTATTTGTGGAATCTAAAATAGCCAAACTGGTAGAAAGAGAGTGTGGTGGGGGGTGAGGGAAATGGGGAGATGTTGGTCAAAGGGTGCAAACTTCCAGCTATAAGAAGAGTAAGTTATGGTGACTTTAGTGAACAATACTATAGTGTGTACTGGAAAGTTGCTAAGTGAGTAGATCTTAAATGTTTTTACCACAAAAAGAAATTATATCTATGAGACATGATGGAGGTGTTACAGTGGTAATCATTTTGCAATATTAACACTATGGTGGTAATTATTTTGCAATATATAAGTGTATTAATCAACACATTGTACACCTTAAACTTACACAATGTTATATGTCAATTATATCTCAATAGCTGGAAAACTATTTAAATTAGGGCTACAGCAAAGATTAAAAAAATAAGCATTAGGGGAAAATAGAGGATCTTGTATAATAGGAAAACAACTAGCCACTATTTGTTAGTTTCATCTCAGCTAATGTTATTTTCCCACATCATTTTATGGTAAAAGACGAGAGCAGAGGTCATTCTTTCAGTTCCTAGATAAAAATGTTATTTTTCCCTCCTTTGTCACAAATAGACAAGAACGGCATTTTCATTTTGCATTTTATTCCTCGTAAATAATTTAACATGTCTTCAACTACTACAGTTGCTTTAGTATAGGGCCCTTGGATCGGAATGAAATATTAAATATATGTGCTCGAATTATACAGAAATTATATTTGTTTGGCAAAAGAAGATTTTCGTCTAGCGAAAAGATTCTTGACATTAACTGAAGAGATAAAAGGGGGAAATAAAACACATAGTAAGCAAGAAGATACCTACTTAAGGGTCAGAGCCTTACTATTGGAACGTGGGGAAGCACTGTTTCTTCAGATGGCTTTCCGTGTCATGTAGGGCTTTGATGCCCATGAAAGAGAGAGCCTTGGAGGCTGGCAGGATTGCAAGGGGAGGGAATGGCTATTCACAGTGATATTTCCTTTGTGAGGGGTGATTTGAGGCATCTAATCTGAAAGAATGGAGAAAGTGTTTAAATATATCATGATTGTAATAATTAGAAACAGTCACACAAACTAATCCATGGCACTATTTCAGTCTTCTTGAACATTCACCATGAATGAATATCACTGATTCTTCTTCCCCAACACAAGGTCAAAATGGTGTTACTGTTCCTACAACATTCAGTTTGGTTGCTGACCTCCAGGTCTGTGCAAGGGCCAAAATATTCAGAGAAATAAAAGCACTGGACATTTACTAATTCCCTCAGCCAGGTGACATTGTCCAGCAAACCATTTGCTTTGGACCAGCCATGTTGATAAAATGATAGAGTTGCCAGACAAAGCAATTAATTAGCACCAAAGGTACCTGAAACACAGAAAACCCAGTGGCTGACTCTGTGAGTCCTTCCTACTAATGGATGCCCGTTGTCAACTGCTCTTGCACAAGGATGAATGAATGGACAGATGTACATAGCTCGGATCTGTATTAGAGGGCTTTGAGAATGCTGACAAGTTGCTATCTTTGCATGCTGTAGACTTCTTCATGATGTAAAGAGAAGGAATGACACTGGGGCCTTTATCTCACATAGGAGAATCACTTTTATGAGAGCAAGTGGGTGCTATTAATAATTACACCGGAATATCAGCATAACCCAGGACTGTCCTAAGAAAACCTGGACGTCGGTCACACTATTCAAAGATGCTTTTGACCTAGAGCGACTACCAGTCTGTCTTGGTTTTGCCACTAGCTCTGCCTATTACCACATGTGAATTTGAAACTCCCTGAGTCTGTTAATGCTTCTGTAGAATGACAATAATGATGCTTACCTTGATGCTAATTGTGAGAATTAGTATTAATGTATGGCAAACCGAAATACTTGCTCAATAAATTGTAGTTTATTTATAGTAATAGTGGTAGTATTTCTGTCAATATTAAAAGTTCATTGGAGTATCAAAATATGCCTATGCAGGAGGTACATCATTAAACACATTTTGATATAGAGTAAACTGAAATGTTGAGATTATAAGTTAGATCTCTTAACATTTTCTATACTGATCTTTACTGAAATAATGCCCATCTCATTCCATTTCCTTTCTCTTCTCTTCATAAACTCTGTTTTGTTCTCAGCTCTGTAGAATGTTTTAGCAGGATCAAACCACCTTGCATAACTTTATTGCTTCCAGGAATGATACATAAACATCCTTTGTGTCTGAACAACCATGTAGCATCATGGGTTTGAGATAATTGCTGCTAGTTTCTTTATTAAATCAGTGTTTCTCCACCTCAGGACTACTGGCATTTTGGGCCAGATCCACAGCTTTACTGTGGAAGCTTGCCTCGTGCACTGCAAGGTATTGAGCAGCTTCCCTGGTCTCTACTCACTAGATACCTGTAGCTCCCCACCCCAATGACCTCTATTGTGACAATCAAAAATGCATCCAGACATTACCAAATGTCCCACTGGGGGACAAAATATCACCTCTGGTTGAGAACACTCAATTATAAAAAGAAGGTAAAAATGGCAGGATGAGTGGAAAGGTTGTTTAACGTGGATTACATGTTATATAATAATTAAATGAGCCTTAGATCATTCTTATGCTTAGCTCAACAAATCATTAATATCATATTAAATATCATATCAAAATATTTTGGGTCATCTGACTTTCTCAGAAGAAAGTCATGTCTCATACATTTCAACAAAGAATGTAGATTTTTTAAATATTTAAACATACTATGGGAGAAAACATGGCAGTATTATTGAACTTATATTCCTTTGTTTGGTTTGTTCATTAGAAAATATCATTTGCTTCCTCTTTGCAGGGATTTGCTGAATTCTGTGCATTTCCATCTTTTATAAATCTTTAGTCAGCCATTATATCAACAATTATTGAGCATCCAAGATGTGTCTGGTACATTCTTGGTCTTCTAATTATCATTTATAATGAGAGTGAATTGAGGGACTAAATACAGTATAAGAAAATCAAGCATTAAGGACAATATGCTTAAGAGCCCTCAAGTCATTCTGTAAGAAATGTCAAATGAGACAGAAAGTGTGGACCCAACCAAGCATCATGGAGGACATTTTTGTTAAGCCTCTTTCTCATAGAAGTGAACTACTCCTTTTTTTATTCATCACAGAATCCTAGTAACCTTAAAATATGCAGCGTGTGTTCTGGGAGATTTAGGGCACTTTGCTTGTGGTGACAAGATTCATTTCCCATTTTAAAGATCTTAGACTAAATGGAAACCTTCATGTTGGGAGTAATTTGTAAGTGTAATCTATATATATTTCTATTTATGCTAAAATAAAATGTCATCAGATGGAGAAATGCTGGAAAACATGAGATTTTTGCTATCTTGGGTTTGGGATGGATAATGAATACAGACCCATTTAACTTTCGAAGAAGACAGTTTTAAATGCCATTTTGAATTAGTTTTGAAGTGGAGAGATCCAAGAGTTTCTCGTGAACCCAAATGATATTTTCTTTCATTTTAGGAAGTAACAAAAATAGAATTAAAGACAACTTTTTTTCAAGTTAATCGAATCCTCTACTACATTGCAAAATGAATAGCAAGTTCATCACCTTAGGTTTTAACAAATTGAAAATAGATTTTTTTGCATTAATAATTTTTAAAGAAGGAACTATGCTATATTTGGGGTTACAATAATGAAATTGGGTGCACCCCACACATCAGCACATATGTGTCCATGTTCAAACATTCTCATCCTTCTAAGTCCAGTTCAAATGGTAGCTACTCAGTGAATTTTTTCATGACTCTCCCCATTTGAGTATCATCTTTCTTGGCACTTTCATTGCCCCATAACCCTTATTATGCTGTAGTATACTAAATTTTTCAAATGTGCGTAACATTTAAAAGTATGCTCTAGAGACTGGATATGGTTCAGATCTTATTCACTGTAATATTTCCCAAAGCATTTCAGTATATTAATAAGCACATAGTAGACATTACATTCAATAAATGTTCAATGAGTCCTATTGATCAGAATATAAGCCTTCTTGGGTAAGGAAGTGCCAGTGGCATCTTAGAGAAATCTGTGCGTTTCCATTTCATTTCACATCAACTTGCAATACAAGGCATTCTAACCCTATCACTTAGTCTCCATCCCTTCAGCTTCAAAGGATCTTTCTTTCTAAGGGCCATTCATTTAACTCAGTTGTCTCGTCTGAGCCTGTGAAATCAGAAGTGAATTCCGTTTCTCTCTCCAGAGCACTCAATAGAATGATAAAATTATGACAAAAACATGATAGTCACCAATGAGCAACATTGCAACATGGCTGTTTGAAACTACTACTGAATTGTTGTCTTTGAGGAGGGGGTTGGGCAATGTCTTGCCTGTTACCCTCCCTCCTGATATCATCCCTAATCAGTGAAGCATGGAATAATGGAAAAAACGAAACTTCAGAGCTAGATGAACTGGATTTAAATCCCGGCTCCACTATGTACTATTTGTGTGACCCCTTGTAGGTTATTGAATCACTCTAGGCTCCAGTTTTCTCATCTGTAGAAGAAGAAATATCTTTACCCAACTCTCAGGGAGGACTGGATTTGATAGCGTGCGTGAAATGCCATCTATTTCTTTTCTCTTCCCATCTCTCACCTTTCAAGGAAGGCTCTTCCTCCTGAACCTTGAGGTATTGCCCTTTATTTAACAATCAGATGTACTTTTCTCAAGCACCATATCTCTGCCCTACATTTTATTATGCTCACCTCTGCTCACAGTGTTAAGAGAAAGATACTTCTTGGATTTTGAAAGTATAAATAGGCTCAAGAAAAAAAGTGATCTTATTGGCAAAGGATTGTTATTAAATCTAACAATCGTGAGTGTAGAGAATAATTGTACTTCAGTGGAAAGCTATGCATTGTCTACAGTACACCTTTCCATGTTATCTGACACTGGTTCTATCGAGCTATTTGACAACTCTATAAATTGTATAACTGATAGAACCATAAAATATCTTTTGCTTATTCTTGCAAATTCTGTCCTGTCTTGTCAAGGTTCAAGTGACTTCTTTCCCACACTGTGGAATCGACTAGTTTTGCCTCCATTTGCATATTCATTTCAGTATTCTTGATCTATAAATGTGTTTGTTTTTTGGCCTTTCTTTTGAACTCATTATGCCATCTACCTGGTTCCCTCACTGATTAATGAGGTAAATCAAAATCTTTCACACATATTTATTTTATATCTGCATGAAAGTAATGATTTTACCCCCCTTTTTAAAAAATTATCTTTTAATGTGAGGCTTTTTTAAAAGAGAAATTATTACCCTTTGGGAGTGTTAGACTCAGAGCCAGACTTTTGAAACTCGGAGACCTAAATCCTGTTGAAGGCCATTGCACTGCTGGGCAACTCAGCACTTGCTGTTTTGCTGACAAAAGAGATCTTAGAGCACCATGCCTTCCAATGAATTGTACCTACGCTCTCATTTCCCTCTTCTGTTCCTCTGTGGCTTCCACAAAAGGGGACTTGTTTCCTCATTAGCCATTCTGCACCATTTCTCTGAGGGTAGGAAGGTCACTATTGTACTGTTAGCAAACAGAGGTTTTCTGTGTCAGCAAGAGATCTAAAAATAGAAGCTAGAGTTCCTGACATGCACTCTTCTCTCCTAACAACTAGGACAGCCGCTCCCCTATTGCAGGGGGAAACCCTGAAATCATGATGCCTGTGTTTACATGTGCTCACATTTGACTGAGAGGATGCTAGCATTTGTGTGGCATAGCGTTTTCACGTCTCTTATCGCATGCTAGACTATGCATCTTTATAATTCAGTTTAATTAAAAGGACACTTGCTGGACTTCTGCATATTGGCTGCTTACTTAGTTTGGGTTCCTTCGAGTCGAGGATTCAAGTGGAAGTAGTGCATTAGGCTAAGCGAACAATACGCCAGTTGGAAAGTAGGGGACAGAGACGGGGCCCGGAAGGAAACCAAGAAAAGGTGCTTTAGTAAGTTCATTATCTCCTGGGGGCAAATGAAGCTTTATTCCATGAGTGACTTTGGAAGACACCTCTTCTGAGCTATTCTGCCTAAGGGCAGAAGGAACTGGGGCATTTTACATCGACTCCCATCAGTCACTAGATGAGAGTATTCTCAGGGGGGCATTAGTTCATCTTCACTTCTGGTCTGCCACAAGGGTGGATAAGGTGGCTTGGGTCAGAGATGGCCTTTGAGCAGAGAAATGCGGCCACTGGCATTTGAAAGTCAGATGATGCACTGACGTGGTGAAGGATTGGGCATGCGGGACAGGCACTGATGGCGGTGCCCATCCGGCAGTGGGAATACCACAGCATATTTGATCCTTACATTCAGTAAATTCAAAGTCTGTCATGGCAGAAAGACATACATTAGACTAATCATAATGTAATATGATAGGAAGACTAATGTTTTAAGGGAACACAGCACAGATGGCAGCAGATTGTGCACAGGAAAAGGAGAAGAGGAAGGGAGAAGAGGGATTCTGTGGAGGGAGGCTGATGTATTTCTTTATATACAGAGCAGGGGAAGATATGGCCGTGTTTTATAAAAAGTATGTATCACTAGCCAAAGGGTAATCGGCAATTGAAGGCTGAACCTGCATGATTGCTCTTTTTATTCCACATCCTCCCTGAAATTCAAAGGCCCCCAAATTTCACATTGTTTGAGGTTTTTTAAAGTGATGGGGGAACTGTCCTGCGTCTGGATTTTAACATCTATCTCCACCTCTGTCTCAGTGTGACAGTTCTCTGACGCCAAGCTGAGCAGAGTTGTTCCTCTGCAGGGACGTCCAACCGGCGGCCGCGGGCCGCATGCGGCCCAGGATGGCTATCAGTGCGGCCCAACACAACGTTGTCCATTGACTGAAAACATGATGAGACTGTTTTTTGTGATTACATGTCACATTATATTTCCCATATGGCCCAAGACAACACTTCTTCTTCCAGTGTGGCCCAGAGATGCCAAAAGGTTGGACACCCCCGTTACAGTAAAGAGGGCTCTAATTTTGTGTGTTGTACCAAACACGATGGAGCTGTATCGTAGAAAAGGAAGTCCTTTGATGAGAAATGACCCCATTCCCAAACTCTCTGGTACTGGAGCCAGAAAGTCCCCCAGGTTAAAATAAGGCAAGCATCTTCCTAATAGAGTCTTTTTTCTGGGGATTAGCTCAGGCCGATGACTAACCCTCCAAAAAACCCCTTTCAGTCACATGTGCTGGACATTTGCAAACGCAGGCTCCCATTGTCTGCCTCGGCCTCCACACGGACCAGTGCAGTGGGCGCGTGGGCTGTGGCACCAGATAGCCTGGATTTCAACAGCTGCTCTGCTCCTCAGCTATGCCAGCCGCAAGGATTCTGAGCATTAGTCTCCAGATCTGGAAAGGGGAATCAGTAATAGTCGTACTCATCAATATTTTAGAGAGTAAGTGAGATCGTGCATGTAACACACTTACCATGTTCCCTGGCATGGCATGAAGCATTGTTTCTGTAAACCCTGCTTATACTTTGGGTCCTCGCTCATTTTCCCCCTCTTCCTCCTACTTCAGCCATTATCAACTTCCCTTACTCAGAACTTCTAGCCTCTGACATAATTCCATACACAGCTGCATGTTTTACAGACAAGATTTGGCTCGTGTTGCTCAGACTTGTTTTATTTCTGTTACTTCATTTGCTCAGAAAGATGACACTTTGGTAGAAAGCACGGTTATCTGTCACTGCTTCTGGGAAGTTCCCTAAGTCCCTACAAACTAGACACATCATAAGTGTTTCTACCAAATATTTTGTGATTAATTCGTACCTTGCTACAAAGTAAACTTGAGTTTGTACTTAAGCAGCAAGTGCTTCCTTTGGTTAAGAAAAGACCACAAAGGTTATTTCAGAGAAGAGTCTCCTTGGTTCTTAAAGAACCCTACCCCAGCAAGCAGCTCTCAGTCTTCCTTCCCCTGTTCCCTTTTTAAGCTTGGGCTTTTTCATATATGTTGTAAAGTGATCATAAAGAGAATCTAACTGCGGGCTTCTGGCTTCAGGCTTGGCATTTTCTCCCACTATTCCCAAGTGACTGAAATTATTGAATGAAAGCCTTCCAGAGCCTAGATAGTAAACTGCACTAGGAAGTAGACTGTAGCATTAGAGAAAATGCCAGATGGAAGGGCATGCTTTGGTATGTCATCATCAGCATTTTCCTGGAATATATTTAAACATATCACAAATTTGTACTTCAAGAAGATGTTAAAAAAATGACTACAAAATGCCACTAGTCAGAGACATAATCATAGACCGTGTCACCCACGAAGGCAGCAGTCGCTGTATCCCATCTCCCTCCCTCAGCTACTAACTGCCTTCCCTCAAGATCTACAAGCTAGTTCCAGTACATTCCAAGAAGAAAGCCGTTGGGCGATTGGAGAGAAATCAGCTAGGCTCGTTCATTTAATTATTCATCAAATATTTATGGAAGATTAATTTGCTCTAATCTATGGATGAAAAGTTGAATAATAAACAGATTCTGAGGCAAAAAGCTACAAAGGCTCTTGCCAGCCTCCAGACTCACAGTCCCTAGCATGGCTCTGTAATTGAGAAATGGATAGAAGTCTAACTGACAAACTTGGCACCCAGCAATCCCAACCTTCCAGGCCTTTACTGTCCTACTGATGGTAACAGGGCAGACTCGTACCAGCTTGGGATTGAAAGCCAACTCTGTGCCCTTACTATAGGCATATGAACACAAGCAACCCGATAAGTTTTTTTTCTGTTTCCTTATCTATACAATAAGGATAGTAAGATGCATGCACTTTATTATAAGGTTGAAAGGATTAAATGAATTAATATGTAAAGTGCTTAGAAGAATGCATGACCCATGGCGAGGACTGCAGTAATATAAACGAGTGGTTTTGTTATTACCTCTTTCTGGGCCCCTACAATTAAAATGGTGTAAAATGTATGAATGGATGCCATGAGGAGTGAAGGGTTTGCCAAGAAGACAGCTGATGAATAACTTGAGCACTGAGTCCCTGTCCTTCCCCTCGTGTTTGAAGTATTGTACATTATACCTCTGGTTTCATCTTCTGGTTTTATGTTTAAAATACATGTTTAAAAAAATCTCTCTACTCAATGAGTCTACTGAAAAGTATATTTTTAGTGTTCTTTTCCAAATGTCTAGGCGGTCTGCCCCGGTGGTAAAAAGGACCGTCGGGACAAAGCATCAAGAGCCTGGTGCTTCTTTTCAGCTTCATATACTCAGCAGCTACATCCAGGACGAGCCCATGCCTGTGGCCTTGGCCCCTCTGTGGCAGGTAGCAGAGCACTACTTCACCGAGAAAATAGAGACCATCAGATGTGAACTCACCCTGACCACCTTGCCCTCCACCTCTGAAACTTACTATCGGAGTATAGAAGGGATAATTCTCCTCCGGTGCAAGAATCCCTCCGCCTCTCTTCATGAGACTGCTCTTCCCTTCCCCTTCCTTGGAACAGAACTCTGTTCCATCCATTACCTTCTATCTCTTTCGTACCTTCAACCTCTCCTTCCTTAATGTTATAAGCATACTCTTCTCATCTTTATATTTTAAAAAATATACCTTCCCTCAACCTCTGTAAGCTAATATCTGATCTCTCTTTTTCTCCCTGGCATTAGTCCTTTAAATGAGAAGTCTACATACTCACTTTCCCTCGCTGTGTCAAACCTCATTCACTGTACAGCTAGCTACAGCCTGGGCTTTTGTCTCACAACTCTAGAAAAATTGCTCTTGCTAAGGTAGAAAATGCCCTAATGACCAAATCCAATGGCCTGTTTCTTTGCCTCTTTCTACTCAATATCCCTGCTGCACTTGGAATGGGTGATTTCCCCTCCTGCAAAAGTCTCTTCCCTTAACATCAATGACTACATCTTTTTTTCTGTTTTTCTTCCAGGTTTTTTGACCACTCCTACTCCATATTCCTGTTGAATCCTTCTTTTCCCCACCTCCTTCTGTCCATGTTCACATTCATGGAAGTCTCATCCTTATATCTCTTCTCTATTTATTCTACACATTTGCATCGAGTGATCTTAGTTAATATTGTCACAATCTGATGACTCCCACTTCTACATTTCTAACCCCAACATCTCTTCTTGGTTCCCTATTAGCATTTTCAGCTGCAGATTAGACATTTGTATATGGATCTGTGGCAGTCATCTAAAAAATATGCCCAAAGCTGAACTCATTATCTTCCTGTCTCAGCACCTTCTTCCTCTTATAGTTCCTCTCTGAGTGAACAAAATCATCACCTGTTTCATTGCCTAAACGGGAACTTTGACTCAAAGTTCGCATCTTCCTTTCTATTGCATCTTCCATACCTAGGTCTAGCCCTTACTCTCTAATCCCATGGCCACTGCCTGACCCTGAAACGTCATCATTTCTGTCATGTAGGTATTTGTCATGGTACCATGATCCTTCACTTTTCTAATATATACTTTGATAGAAATCTTGAGTAATCTTCTTAGAAGATTATGCAATCGTGTCCCTTCTCTGCTTAAAATCTTTGGTTGCCTTCCTGACACATGTGGTTAAACATTAATGCCTGAATACTTTCCTTAACACTCTGGCCCCATTTTCTTTATTCTCTAGCCTCATCTTCTATGACTTCCCTCTGTTTACTTCTTCTAGGTATACTCATCTTATGTTAGCCCCCAAAGTAGCCATATTCTTTTCACACATGGAGAGTTCTCTACCAGAAATTCCCTTTTCCACTCATTGGACATCTGCTCATCTCTTAAGACCCAATTCAAACATTTCCTCTTTTATGAAGCCTGGTGCTACTTCTTTTTCTCCTCTCTACATTGAGTTCTCACATATAAAGGGCTCTATAGAGAAATACAAAGATGATTATTAGTAGGGGCCTTAGTTGGGCTTTCCAGGCTTTGAAAAGAATTGTGGTCCGCTGCCTCATAATCTGGGAGAATCCTGCCCCTTGAAAACCATTCTTCAGTTCTTGGTGAACCTGGAAGATTCGGCTCAAAAGGAGAATTTTAGGGGAGAATCAACCACAGACTCACTGGTTAGAAGGCTTTAAGGGCTATAACCATGAAGTAAATCTGATACTACTTTAGCAGTTGGAATGTACTGGTAATTCAGGTATAGTCAATATTAACAATGAATATCTTTGGGGTGCATTGTTTTTATTTACTAAGCCCTGCGGGCACTGAGTAGGAGGGTTGCCTCGACAAATTCACTCATGTTGTCGCAAATGGTATGATTTCTTCAATTTTATGACTAAATAGTATTAAATAAATAGAACTTTATGCCTATGTTTTCTGCAAGGAGATTTATGCTTTCAGGTCTTACATTTAAATCTATAATCACTTCTGAGTTAAGTTTTGTGAGTGGTATGAGATATGGGTCCAGTTTCATTCTTTTACTCATGGATATCCAGTTATCCTGGCACCAATTATCAGTGGGCTCTATTTGGGTAAGCTTCGTGCCACCATACATCCCTGTTTGGTCGTGGGAGTGGAGAATAAAGCTTTTTATATATGGGATGGTAAAGTAGAAGGAGGGGGATAGAAAGGTTGGAGGTCAGAATGCTGGTATGTTAACCGTTTTTTAAAACTTCTCCTCTACTTTGTGCCTGCAACAGCACTGTGTGCATATTGAATGGTTGATATATGTCTACATATGAATGAATCCACTCGCTCAGCCTTAAATATTTATTATGCTCCCACAAAGAGGGGAAGTGCACAACAACCTGGGACTTCAAAAATGCTCTAGACTCACCCTGTCACAGAAAGGAGGGACAGCTACATTTCTTTTCTAAAATATATGACTAAAGCATTGGAGACTGAGAGCGAGTGTTCTTGTCATCAGTCTTTAAGCAGAAAGGGAGTGTTGGTCTAAGTCTCATCTGGCAGAAAAATAACTTTTTCTTTGCTCTAAATAACAAGAATGGTAAACAAAATTGCAGCTGTTTTCCATCCTCAGAAATGCATAAGGGGTCAAATGAGATAACATGTAGGGAAAGACTTTATGCAGTATAGAAGAATAGTAAGTATTAGCAAATAATATTTTGTTATTTTAATTTGGTTGCTCATATCCAACTTTGCATTAGTACAGGCCCTTGGACTTAAATATTAGTGTTGTACAAAATTAACATACAAAAATCTGTAGCATTTCTTCTATACACTAACAATGAACTTCTTTAATAAGAAATAAAGAAATTGATCCCATTTAAAATAGCATCAAAAACAGGAAAACACTTTGGAATAAATTTTAACGAATGAGCTAAATTCTGAAAACTATAACATTGATGAAAGAAATTAAAGAGGACACAAATAAATGGAAGGTTATCTCATTTTGTGGATTGGAAGAATATTGTTAAAATATCAATACTACAAAAATTCATCTATGGATTCAGTGCGTCCCCTATCAAGATTCCAATGGTGTTTTTTACAGAAGTAGAAAAAATACTTCTAAAATTTATCAGGGGTGTGCAACCCACAGCTTGCGGGCTGCATGCAGCCCAGGATGGCTATGAATGCAGCCCAACACAAAATTGTAAATTTACTTAAAACCTTTTTTTTGCTCATCAGTTTTCATTAGTGTTTGTGTGTTTAATGTGTGGCGCAAGACAACTCTTCTTCCAGTGTGGCCCAGGGGCGCCATAAGGTTGGACATCCCTGATCTTATTTTATTTTTTTAAAGATATTTATTTATTTATTTATTTTTAGACAGAGGGGAAGGCGGGGAGAAAGAGAGGGAGAGAAGCATCAATGTTTGGTTGCCAAACATTGGGGACCCCCCACTGGGGACCTGGCCCACAACCCAGGCATGTGCCCTGACTGGGGAATCAAACCAGCAACCCTTTGGTTCGCAGGTCAATGCTTAATCCATTGAGTCACACCAGCCGGGGCTGATTTTAAATGGAGCCACAAACGGCCACAAATAGTCAAAGAAGTCCTGAGAAAGAAGAGCAATGCTGGGGATGTCACACTTCCTGATTTTAACCTGTACTATAAAACCATAGTCATCAAAACAATATGTTGCTAGCATAAAAACAGACAAATAGACCAATGGAACAGGGTCAAGAGCCCAGAAATAACATAGCAAATGTTATTTCTAGCATATACAGTCAACTAATATTTGACAAGGGAGCCAAGAATACTTAATGGAGGAAGATGGTCTTTTCAATAAATGGTGCTGGGATAATTGGATATACACATGTAAAAGAACGAAACTGGACCCATATGTCACACCACTCACAAAACTTAACTCAGAAGGGATTATAGATTTAAATGTAAGACCTGAAAACATAAATCTCTTAGCAGACAACATAGGGATAAAGTTCTATTTATTTAAATATTATTATTCAGCCATAAAAATTATGACATCATGGATGAACTTTGAAGGCATTATGCTAAGTGAAATAATTCAGACAGAAAAGGACAAATATTGTATTATCTTACTTCTGTGTGGAATCTTCAAAAAAAAAAGACTCAAACTCATGCAACAAGAGGTTAGACTTGTGGTTATCAGAGGTGGAGCGTGGGGGGAGGGGAATTGGAGGAGGTGGTCAAAAGGTGTAAACTTCCAGTTATAAATAAGTACTGGGGGTGTAAGATATAACACGATGCCTGTAGCTGATACTGCTGTGCGCTATATAGAAACGTTGTAAGGGAGTAACATAAGAATTCTCATCACAAGGAAATTGTTTTCCTTTTTTTCTTTTCTTTTTACATTTTATGAGAAGATCGATGTTAGTTAAAGTTACTGTGATAATCATTGCACAATATATATAATTCAAACCATCATGCTGTACACCTTAACTTACACAGTGTTGTATATAAATTATTTCTCAATGAAAGTGAAAAAGGCTCTGTATTACACATTTTCCTATTCACTTGATAGGTGTTTATTGTCTGCCTACCTACTGTCGGATGTTGGAGGTTCAATGGCTAAAGAAATAAGCCCTGTCTCCGGCCTCCTTGAACTAGTGTAGGAGAGAAAGACAGGGAAGCAGCCAATCACAAAAGAGATTGTAGACTGAGCATATAGGAGAGGATGGACTTACTAGTTGAAGGAAGGCTTTCTAGACAAAATAATACTGAAACTGAGGTCTGTAGGATAAGTAGATGTTAGGCTGGTAAAAAGGCATGTATGGTGAAGGGAAAGGAGAATTCAAAGTGCCAGAATTACATTGCTTAAAAACCAGGAGGCCGACTGGGAGAGCACGTCTAGAGGCGTGGGCTGTTGGTGTTGGTGTGTGCTGCGCTGAAGCTCCGCCCAGATTCCTGGGACCCCGTGTTGTGCCTCCCTCTCCGTGCGCTCTTGCTTCCAGTAGCCATCGCAGGCGGCCTTTCACAGAGGACTGTTCTGGCGCTACGGGAGCTCATGTGGACCACACGGGGAGAGAGAGACACATCTGAGAATTTTCTCTCCCCGCCCACCCAAACGCACCCTGAGGGTAGTCTTTCCCAAGAATTGACAGAGGGAAATATGGAAAACCAACTTTCTTGCCTCCAGTCAGGACAGTTCTGGGATGTAGCTTACACTCCAGAGTTCCCCTGAGGGATTTGGTCGAACCCATCCTCTGTTGGATTTTGCCTGAGATCATACCCTTCCTGGGCTTTCCCGTCCTTGTCTGACTATCACTCTCTTATATGCCACCTCTGCTCACTTATCATTATTCAGTCACTTGCACACAGGGTCTGCTTCTGAGAAACCCAACCTCAGACATATATAGTAAAAATACCTAATCACCAAGACCCTTGTGAGCTATTTGCAGGTGTATGAACTTTATCGGAAAGTGACGAGAAGTCCCGGGAGAGTTTCGAGAGTCATGAGAGGCCTGGAACAGCAAGGATACTAGTATTTTGAGCTCTGCACTCCCTTGGGGGACAGCTCAGCTTGCTCTTCCTGCGCATTCGGATAAAGATGAAACCAATCAGGCACCCCAGAGCAGCTGCACTATGGATTTTCTAAAAAAAAGTATGGGAGTTTATTTCTGATCTTAGCTTTCCTTTGGGATCTATTTATTACCCATTCTATATTTCTTTGCCTTCGTTGTACCCACCACATCACCTCTGAGAAGCCGATAACTTTTTTCAAAGGTGTCATTCTGTGATGTATGTGGCATACTGCACAACGTCTCTGATAGGCACTTTTTGTTAACATCCTCAACTGCTTCGCCCTACCTCTGAAGCACATCATTTATTCTGACATTTATATGAGAAGTTAGACGCCGAGGGGATACCTCTTCACTTGGGACTTTACGTATACACAGTTTATCATGGCACATGTTGTTAGCACCTGGTTCCAGGTTCTTGTGTAGTAATCCTGTTCCTTCAATGTATGGAGGGATGAGAAAGTTCCCATGGTAAAGACTCAACTCAATCATGGGAGCATCACGTGGAGCTCCACTGAGCTCCACAAAGATTCCTTCACCCAAGCTATAGATTTCGTTAGCTATACATTGACACCTTTTAAATAAATGCAGTTGGGGAGAGTGGGTACTATGAAAGGTTCTTTACCCAGGGGCCCTATGCAAATCCAGTTTCAAAAATAGGCAGGGAATAAAAAATGTGTGTGTAAGCATGCTATTTGCAGAGTATGCTTTGACAGGTGGAAGTGTGGAATTTTTTTCCTTGAGATAAGTCTATTCTCTTGCTAAGGAAATCCTGTTGTTGTTTTTTTTTTTAATGGGCTTTGGGATATTTGCCCCAAGTCACAAATTTATACACTTTGCAGAAAGCCCTGCATGTTATAAACTTGGTTGGCACCAAGAGATCCATAGAACAGGAAACCTCCTGCTGGGTTTTAAGGGGGAATATTCGGTCATATTTGAATAAAGGATGAGCTTAAATGAGGCATATGTGCACGATAAACAAATGTGAATATTGGAAATGTAGGTGCTTAGGGGAAATAAAAGGAACACATAGCCAAGATGGTAGGTAATTCCCCCTATTTTTGGACAACTAGAGAAACTATATCTGCTAACATAGGATTGGTTTGGTAAGGATCATGTCAAGCTGCCACTGGTCACAGGGTGGTCACTAACTCCTGAAAATGAAATAGGGGTATTCCAGAGAAAGTAGATAGTGAATAGTATAGCATATTTGTCGCTAACAAACTATAACCTCAAGTTTAAGAACAAGCAGAATGGCATTTCATCTCTTAAAAACTCCGCCTAAAAATACAATTTTTGGTGCCAGTGCTTCCTATGCACAAGACATGGCATTGAACCAATGTGACACTCCCTTTCAAACAGGGATGACCTCTTCTTCAATTTTTATACTTTTGGAAGATCCTATATACTTCATTTTGAAAGCAAATCTTGGAATCCTGGAGAAAATGTTACCATCTTGTCATATTCCATGACTTTTATAGCGAAGGATTCAGCAAAGCCACCTCCCTATCCCCTGATATCTAATGTCACTATCTGCCTCTAGAAGTGGAGAAGCAGAAGCGATTAGTCAAATGTAATTGAAAAATAAAAACGATTAATTTGAAAAGGAAGGAAGGAAGAGAGGGGAGGAGGGATACGATAACAAGGAATCTGAGTCAGACACCCAGACTGTATAAAACACAAAGTGAAGACAAACCAAGCAGACTGTGTGCGCACTAAGTACCGGTAACTTCTTTGTACTTAATCTTCACTCAGTTCTTCTTTGAGGTCCAGTATATCTGAGACTGTCAACCCTCAATCAGCAGAAAAGCTTACAAATTGGTATATTCCATTGTCTGTGTTGTACGGTGGGATATCAGTCAGCATGCTTATGCCATCTCTGTGGATACCATGAAGCAATGGTGCAGATAAAGGACTAGTGTCATACAGAAAGTGTGGTGGCTTCATAATCCATCTGTCTTCATCTATTGTATGAAATAAATGACATGACTCAGGAGCCATTGATTAAGTCTAAGGTATTTCCTCATGTTTATATTTCCTCACCCCCTACTTTGTCCTATGTATTGTCCTAAGGCCCTGGAGTATGAAACAGGAAGACAAAAATCATACTTCCTTATTTGGTAAACTCTCTCAGAGAGGCATGAGGAAATAACTAGTAATTTAAAAGTTTACACACACACACACACACACATACACACAAACACAGGAGTTTGTTTGCATATATATATAAACCATTTCCCAAGATATTAATGATATTTCAAAGACATTTCTCATTCTGCATCCATCCATTGAAAACAATTTCAATAGTTTTTTCCTGGGAATTTATATATCTAAGTATATGAAACATAATCAATTTTGAGCAGACCAACTTAGAATATATTTTAATACTAATAAATAAAGACCTAATCTTAAATCTACACAAATTATTTAAGATAAATATTGCATAATTTCAATTTTATATGAGTTTTTTTAGTATGGATTCAGATTTTTAAAATTTCATTTCAAGGAAGTGATGGGACAGATTTTTTAACAAACAGTTGAGTAGAAATTGTACAACCACAAGATTTATCCATGAAAGAGAAGATTGCAATCTATAAGGAAATTCTTCATACAGGCATGAAACTTTGTCATATTCTGCTGAAGAAATGTATTTAGTTTGTCAAAGGTCACTTACTTAAATGTGTATTTGTCATTCAACCTTCAAGAATCATAAAGACTAAAACAAAAGGTGATTATCAGATCAAAGTATTTGGCTGTATTGACTAATGTCTTTTCTTTTGTCTCCAATATTTGTGTTTTCAAAATGCTGCTGTTTGCTTATTTATTCATGCAAATGAAGCAGGAGATAAATTGCCTGCAATAATAGCTTGTAGAGTAACGCCTGTGACACTGGAATGCTAACACTGATCATGTATCAATAAGAGCCACATCTACTGTACGCGTGAGCCTTCTGACTCTCGTGATTATTATCTTTCTAGAAGGTCATCGTATTTTATGTATAGTTAGGTTTCCCCTCATTACCATTTTTTCATGGGAAAGTCTTTTGGATTTATGGGTTTTACCAACACCACATTTTCTAAAGTGTGTTCCATAAAATACCAGTGCCCCAGAATGTTACTCACTTAAATAATCTATGATCAAATAAGTAAAGGATAAGCCCCTGTGTAAAAAAAGGTTTTTTTAATATTTTTTAAACTTTATTTTTATTGTCGAGACTGTTACAGATGTCCACATTCCCCTCTCTCTTCGCCCACCGCCCAGCTCTCTCCCCCGCATTCCCTCAGGCCATCACCACACTGTCGTCTGTGTCTATAGGTCATGCATTTAATATTCTTTGGCTAACCTCTTCCCCTTCTTTCATCCACTCCCTCCCTCCCCCTCCCCTCTGACAGCTGTTAGTCCGTGCCATGTATTCATGCCTCTGTTTCTATTTTGTTCATCAGTTTATTTTATTCCTTAGATTCCAGTGTATTTGCTAATGAATATTGGCGACTCAGAGGATGTTGTGTCAAATTCCCCATTCTTATTTTCCTTTTTCAACCTCATATCTGAGAACTTTCCATGGGACTGGTGTTCTGAGAAACAACTTTGGCCAGATGCTAAACTAAAAATGCAAGGTAGCTGCTTCCCTCAGACAGCCTCGGGACATGGATTTGCTACCTGCAGACCCAAAGCAAGGCAAACATTTTAAATGACTGGTTTCTTCAGAAATCCCCTCATAAGTTTCCAAAATCTTCCCAGAGTATAGTGATCATCCTTGAAGTATTGGGAGTTGAAATAAATTGTGAGCAACTACAAAAACAATTCTGTACAGAATTACGAATTTCTCAGAGAGACCAATTCTCTGGGAATATTGGATGCATCCAAGTTCTTCTGTGGTGAATCGATAACTTACAAAAAAAACTTATCAAAATATACTGACTATAAAGGCAGGGACTATCAAAGTTGGAGGCAACAGAGACATTGAGGTATAAGTCCTTTATTTTGGAGATGACAAGAATGAGTCCCAGAATGTGCACTGGCATGGTCCAGGTCACAGCTGGCAAAACTGCTGGCAGAACTGCACTTGAAACCAGGTCTCGTGAGTCTCAGTTTAGATTTATTTATATCATTTGGGAATTTTCTCTTTTTTTTGGTAAGGCAATACCAGCACATAGTATCTTGAGGAAAATACCATAAGGAAGGTATTATCCTTCAGGTACAGGGGAAAAAATTTCTCATTCTAGCCCTGTTGTTCTTAAACTGCAGGGAGTAATGAATTTGTTAAAGTGACTATTTTAACATCCCATCTTGCAGTGATTCTGGGGAGGTAGAGCTGGAGAAGCGTGGGGCCTGGGTCTGTGCCTTTTTAATAGGACTCTCGGACAGCTATGAAGCAGGTGTTCTGAAAAATGTGGCTTGAGAAATACACCTGGTCAGTTGCTAATTTGGTATAGTATTAACTCCTAAGTCCTTTGATTTGGCATGCTCTGTATAGTGCTCAAGTACTAAAACCAGGGTTAATTAAAAGGAAAAATTAGAAGAAATCCATTGTGAACATTACACAGTATATTCATAAGTTATTCTGAATCACGTCATTTAACTTGATTTGTTACAGTGTGTTTTGCCAAATGTATCATGCATTATTGAGAGACTTCCAGGTTCAAGTCTCAATAAACAGACCCCTTGTTTTCTGAAGACTTTCTTTTTGGGGGCAAAGAATCCTTTTTCTAAGAGAAAGCCTAATAAAAGGAGTCTCAACTACTTTGTTGGACATGAAGTGGTTCTTAGGAATCAACATCTTGAAGTACTGGGTTGGCTAAAAAGTGCATTTAGTATTTTTTTTTTTGTAAAATAAAAGACACATTTCATTTTCACCAGTACCTTTATTGATTTGGATATTTTGAGTACATCGGCTATCTCCCACTGTTGGCTTCTAGTGGGGAAAGGCCAGGGGTGCTGCTAAACATCTTTCAATGCATAAGACAGCCCCATGGCAAAGAATTATTTGGACGAAATATCAGTGGTACCAAGAAATTTTGCAATCCACTTTTGATACATTTGATCAGTCACAGTACCTTCTCTGTACACTGCACAAATCTTTTTTTTTTTTGCATTTCAGCTGCATTTTTACCTCTCTTGAAATCATACAGCATAATATGCTAAAAATGTTGCATATCTTCTTTCATCATCAATATTAAAATGGCTGCACAACAATTCACCAATTTTGATAAGTTATTTTTTAATGCATGCTGATATGACAGCTGTCACAATACAATCTAACAAAATTGTTTTTAATGAGGTTAAAGACAACTAAGCACTACTAGAGCCATAGTACCCAAAAAAACTAAATGGCTTTTTGGCCAACCCAATATTTAAGTGTAAATAAATCAAAAGAAGATATACTGTATCATCTTCTATGTACAGTTGGGTTTTTAAAATGAAATAAAATTCTGTGAGCAAGTGGTTCTGAGGTTTTCCTAAAATAGCAGAATTGCCCTAAGTAGCTGTATTTTAGGTGCAGTCATCAAACCAGCCAAAGAACGGAAAACAAATACCCGTTCCTCAAACTCACCCTTTCCTTGAAACTCACACTGCCCTGCTCCTGTCTTCATGCTCTTCTAAACCCACCATCCCACCCAATCTTTCTTTCTCCTCACACTTCTTCAGTTCTGTGCAGAACAGCAGAGCACAGAGGGAGAGAATGTATCTCAGCCATCCTGCCCCAAACAGCGTTGGCATTACATCTTGTGCTCACATCCAGGCCCGCAACACATCTCTGTGTGTGGATCCTGGAGAGGATTACTGTGGGGCAAGGCCAATGATATTAGCAAACATAAACATATTAAATCAGAGAGAAAGGAAACTATACTAAAATTTTTCATATACTCCACAGGAAGACCTCCCCTCCCCACACCAGTCCAGTGGTTGTGCCTCTTCCAGTGGTCTGTTTAGGAGACAGGACTATCATGTTACAATATCTTCCTCTCTCTCCTGCTTTTGGAGGTATCTATGTATCTATTAGGATAATATATCCAAATGATATCCTTTTCTCACTTCCATTCTTTCTCAAGACTGATAAAGGAAGGCTTAGTGAACTGATCATAAGTTTTGGAGCTGTCTACTTGACCCCCTGAAGGTTGAGGGGTGGCTTTTTTCATAACTTTGTGCTATCTTCCATTTCCTCCCAGAGACACTCTGTTTTCTCTTCTGTCCTTTGCTATCTCCTGGGAAGCTGCCCTTCTGGATTCACATTGTTGAGCTTGCCCTCTGACTTCTAGTTGCATTTGGCCACTGAGAGGCTCCCACAAGAAAATGGAAAGCAGGGGCAGAGTAAGGCCAGACTGTTCCCTAGCTTCTTCCCCACTAGGACAGCACAGATTGACTGTGTTGCTCCATGGGTCCCATTAGGCGGCCTCTCTATATAGCCACCTTCTCTAGGCTCTGGTGGCCATGCTGCTATAAGGATATAGTAATCAAATCAGCATGATAGTGGCATAAAAACAGACACATAGAGTAATGGACAAAATAGAGAGCCCAGAAATAAACCCATGCTTTCATAGCCAATTATTCTATAACAAAGGAGGCAAAAACAAACAATGGGATAAAGACAGCCTATTCAATATATGGTCTCAGAAATGTTGGACAGATACATGTAAAGAAAATGAAACTATACCACCCTCTTACACCATATGTAAGAATAGACTCAAAATGGATTAAAGACTTAAATGTAAGACTCGAAACCATAAAACTCCTAGAAGAAAACATAGGCAGTAAAAGCTCTGACATTTCTCTTAGCAATATTTTTTCTGATATATGTGCTTGGGCAAGGAAAACAAAAGAAAACAAATGGTGCCACATCAAACTAAAAAGGTTTTGCACAGCAAAGGAAGCCATCAACAAAATGAAAAGACAACCTGCTGAATAGGAGAATGTATTCTCCAATGAAACATCCAATAAGGGTTAATATACAAAATTTATAAAGAACTCATACATGCCCTGGTTGGACAACTCAGTTCATAGTAGTGTCATCCTGATATTCCATGGTTGTGGGTTTGATCCCCAGTCAGGGCACATGCCAGAATTAGTTAATGATGCATAAGTAAGTCAACAACAAATTGATCTCTCTCTCTTTCTCTCTCGCTCCCTCCCCCTCTCCTCCTGACCTTCTCCCTCCCCCCTCTAAAATAAAAAAGAAATTTGAAAAGAATTCATACAACTCAACACCCCCCAAAAATAACCCCAAATAATCCAATTTTAAAAATGGGTAGAGGACTTGAACAGATACTTCCCCTAAGAGGGCAGATGGTCAATAAACATATGAAAAGATGCTCAAAGTCACTAATCAACAGAGGAATGCAAATTGAAGCCACAATGAAATATCACCTCATACCTGCCAGAATGGCTGTCATCAATAAATCAACAAACAAGTGCTGGCGAGGATGTGGAGAAAGGGAATTCTGTGCACTGTTGGTGGGAATGCAGATTAATGTAGCTACTGTGGAAAGCAGTATGGAGTTTCCTCAAAAAATTAAACATGGACCTGCCTTATGACCCAGTGATCCCACTTCTGGAAATATATCCAAAGAAACCCAAAACTCTAGTTCAAAAGAATATATACACCCCTATGTTCATTGAAACGTTATTTACAATAGCTGAGATATGGAAGCAACCCAAGTTCCCATCAGTAGATGAGTGGATAAAAAAGTGGTGGTATGTGTATATAATGGAATATTACTTGGCCAAAAAAATGAAATCTTACTATTTGCAACAGCATGGATGGACCTAGAGGGTATTATGCTAAGTGAAATAAGTCAGAGAAAGACAAATACCATCTGATTTTACTTATATGTGGAATCTAAAGAACAAAGTAAATGAACAAACAAAATAGAAACAGACTCATAGACACAAAGAACAGATTGATTGTTGCCAGAGGGGAAGGAGGCTAGAGAACTGGTTGAAAAGACAAAAGGATTAATAAGCACAAACTGGTAGTTAAAAAAATAGTCATGTGGATATAAAGTACAGCGAACAATCAGTCATATTGTAATAACTATGTAGGGTGCCAGGTGGGAACTGAAACATCTGGGGCGGGGGATCACTTTGTAAAGTATATGATTGTCTAACCACTGTACTGTGCATCTTACACCTGAAACCAATACAAAATAATATTGAACATAAACTGTAGCTGAAAAATAAAGAAACCAAAATAGAACACAACTCATGAATATTCAGGTTCTTGATACTTTAAATCCCTAATAACAGTCCGATCATGTCATGACAAGGGTTAGATTTCATGTCTCTAAAATATGGTAAATTTAGTTCTGGCTTCATGAGCAACAAAGTAAATCTCTGTAAAGTGCTTGTTTTATGGAAACACTAAATAATAAAGTGAGTTCTTGGATTTTTGCCAATTTTCAAAAAATAAATAAAAGCTTAAATTTCTGTTTACTACCGTATAATTAGCAAGTAACATGGCACCCAGCACATTGTAATTGTTCACTAATTATTAAAGGAATAAAAAATGAACTGTGCTTATACTCAATTATAAAAATGTGAAGCTTTGCATATAATTTTTGTGCCCACCTATGTGCTCCTTGACACAAATTTATTTGATTTCTTTGACAATACAAGAGCAAATGTAGCTTATTTTTCCTCAAGAAAATGTCAGTGCCCCTCCCATCAGAGAAAAAGAAGAAATAGAAAACAGGACTTATCCAGTCACATTCGTAGTAATTGCCTATTGAGATTCCATATTGTCACTCGGTTCAGGATTCTCTTTTGCCCTCTTGGATGAATGTGGTAATGAAACAGAGGCACCACTTGGTGTACGCATGTTCATAAGGGAATGGTGACTACTTAAGCCAGGGCATGAGTCAGGAAGAGTGTCAAGCTTCCCTCTTGTATTTGCCCCATGACCACACTTGGTTGGCTAGCCAGACTAGACTTTAAGAGGGTGACCTTGTGACTTTATTCTTAAATGTCTTGCACACTTAACAATACCATTTAGAGACCTATTCCGTTCACTCATGCCCTTCCTTTAGCGGGTTTTATGTAGCTAAAAGTGTCTGCAGTCAGTCACAAGTGTCAAGAGTAGCCCTCTCATAAGAGAAGTCAATGAGCTAATGCTGCATGCTACAGTCAGGACAGTCCCTTGGGTGTTAGCTCCAAGGAGAACCCAGAATGCTTCTGATGACCTTGCTGTTATGAGGCTTGATCAACTGTATTTCATTTTTAAGACCCTATTCCAAATGCATCTGCTCTAACACACCAAGAAAAATATCCGACACCACCAAGAAAAAAAAATTAATGACTATTTTTGGTCACTCTAAACTGGATTATCCCAACTGAGCACATTATAATATTCAGTCATTAAGTACCAAGATACCCTGATATCTATGAGATTACCTTTTTTAAAAAATGAAGTCTTAGATTATCAGCAAAATGGGCTGAATTGCCTTTCAGGATGGGAGGGAACATCAAGCACTATAGAATTCAGGATAAAATGTTTAGGCTCTTTCAATAATGAAAACTAAAATATGAAGTCTCCCAGAATCACCCAAGGAGCAAAGCAATACATTCTCAAAAACGAAATGATGGGCTTCCATTTCCAGTGCTCTTAACCTGCCATGTTGTAAAGACCGAATATTCTTTTAAAAATACTTATTCTAAAATGGGAAATAGATTCAGCATGTTTGTTCAGTGACCCTTGCAACTGCAGTAACTGGACAAGAAAATACATCCAAAATGACAATCATATACCTTCACTTAAACTTAAGATTCTTTCTAGGACCAAGTGGAATTAGGCCCATGTCTTTTACTTTCTTCATTTAAACAGAGTCCAAGAAAATAATCAGAGGTGGGATTTGAATGGATAAAGATAATTCCTTCCTACAAATGGCTCCCTCTCTGTTTCATATTTAGGAGTAGAAATAGCCCTTTCAGGCTGGAAATTTTCTCACTGAACCAATAAAAGGAGAACTAGCTGAGATGCATATCATCTATGTCCTTGATACTGCAGTTGAACTCTAAAATGCTAGAACTTCTTTGACATTTTTTCTTCCACTCAAATAATCAATTATAAAGACCCAATCACCATGAACGTTAAACTTTGATAATATATAGTCAGTGTTAGCTATAAAAGAGAAATGGAGGACTAGTAATAATAATTCGAATTATTTGTAATAATCTTCCTGGTTCAAAACAAATAATTCAGATACATGATCTCCTTTGATGCTCAGAATAGCCGAATTGAAGTAACAAAGGCAGAAGAGAACCTGAGGCGTGGAGAGGTGAAGACACCTTTTTCAAAAAAGGTTGAATGAGGACATGAACCTGGGTTTTCTGGATCTGAGCCCAGGGCTGTTTCCACACTTTACTACTCTGTCACTATGGAATGGAAGACATATTCCAGCAAGGTGAACTTATTGGAATATACTTTACTGGAGTGTGTTAGAATACTGTCAATGCCTCCTCCTTGATGCCACCTCCAATCCCCGACAAGCACTTTGCAGGCCGGGAGCAGTAGCCTAGTATTTACAGATGTGTCAGTTGGTGTCCATACAACACACAAAAGCTAAAATAAATTGTGATACAGTGGATTTCAGATGTTCAAAAATCTTCATTAATATCATCCCTGAACAAAACTGTCATATATAAATTTCTCTGTTACCTGCAGTCTTTTCTTTTTATATTCTCCACCCCCCCCTTTTATTTTCTGTTGTCTAGCTCTAAAATACCTTTACCCTTTAAGGTGCCTGAAGGCTTCTGCTACTTTCTGTACTCAGATCGAATACTTCGGATACTTGCAAACATTCTTCTCTTCATAGTAATATGTGATGCCCACATCCACCAGGGTGATCAAACAGGTGATCACACTGGGGCTGTGTCATCACTGAGAAAGTCACCCTTCTCAAGTGCCCTGCTGGATGGACATTTGTGCCCAAGCCACCCCTCTACAGGGATTGGTAGGGACAACATTTGAGCTTGAGCTTCCCGAGGCTACAGACAAGAGAATTTCCAAGGGGAGAAACCTGAAGACGTCTAGTTTTTTGGAAGGGGATCTATTTCTACTTATATCTCAAACACCTCTTGAGCTGATAACTCCTTGGGAAACGAAGGAAGCCACATTGCATGCAAATTTAGGTTTTAATGTCACACATCACACTTTCAAATTTAGGTCTCCAGACATGGAAAAAATTAGTGTGCATGGCATGCACAACGAAGTGGAGCGAATAATTATCTCCTGGCATTATCTTTTCTAGATCCTAACCCAAAATGGGTGTTATGGTGAAACGTATTTATTCACATTGGAATGATACTTAGAATATGATTCTAAGTTAATTTCATTTTCAAAGAAAATTTCATTACACTAGATAAAGGCTTTGTTTCAAAGAAAGAGAATTAGAACTAATTCATTTTGCCCAGGTTTGAGCATTTCATTTGGCTTCTTTAAAAGCTTAATGTTTAAAGTGGCATTTTCAAGATACAATTATACTGACAAAGTAATATCTAATAAAATGATGGAATAACAACATGATAAATTAACTGACAATGAGACAAAACACCCAGGTGAGGAGTGAGACACCCCTGTTGACATAAAATCAACATTCGCCATAGTTTCAAAACCAGGTAATTGTGAATGGGCATAGCTTGTGTTTTTATCTGAACTGAGGATTTTGAAAATTTATGTTTTGACAAGATCTGACCCAGGTCTCTATGGCTCTTATAGATGTAATGCAATTGGCAACTCTGACTCATGACTTTGTTTATATACTTGTGCTTCACATCAGAAAAGCTATTTTTTCCTATAGCTTCTCAGAATGGCTCTCAATTACAGACCCAAGTCTGAATCATTTCTGGTTCCCTTTTCTAGCTTAAGTCCATCTTCCTTCTTGTATATATCCCCATAATGACATCTTTCAGAGTCTATCAGGGACATGAAACAGACACGAAATATTTTACTGCCTTGAAAGCATGCAGGAAAAATGCCTTCCAATAAGAAAAATCATGCATATGCATTTCTTTCTCCCTTGCCAATGCATGGCAGCAAGGAAACAGAAAAATGTGCTATTATTTAGTAAGACTTCTAGAAAAGCCATTCCCTTAGCTTTAGCAGTCAATATCTGGCTCTTGCTTTTATTCTTGTCACCAAATCTTGCCCTTCTGTCTCCTTATTAATCATTATCATTGTCATGTTAAGCATCGTCATCATCATCATCATGTTTATTGTTATCATCATCAGTTCATTTTTTGGCTTTTACAGGGCATCTGTCACTATTCCAGATACAATTACATTCCCTAATCACCCTTCATTTCTACCTACTATATAAAATTTTTCATTGCTACATTGCTAATCAACTCTAGTAAATACTACAGTGTCCTTTATAGCCTCCTCACTCTTACAAGTTCCCTATTATCCCTTTCTTTTATTTCTTTCCCCTCAGCTCAGCAAGATCATTTTTGCTAGCTGCTGTGACCACTGGTGGTCCCTCAAAAGTTCCCTTCTAATTACTGCAACTACTTGGGCACACTAATCTTTATAATTGACCTGAATTTTCCTGTCTTGGTTCTTATTTCCTCATTCTGGAGAAAAAGATGACTTCCTTTCCCTATATATTATATATAAATATATAAATACTACTATATATACATATATATAAATAATAAGGTACCTCACTCCCCTCTCAGATGTGGCATAGGGGTGGGTTGATAAAACAGAAATATGCAAAATAACCATATTAAACATACTATGTTTTAAGGGAACCCCAAGGAGGACACACTGTTTCTGTCTAAAATAATGGGGAATGTTTTACATCCAGAAAAAGCCGAGATCCTCAGAGTAAGGAGAATTGTGGGAGCTATTAGGTAATTAATCTGTTATAAATGGTTGGGGTAAATCAAACTTATGGAAGAGTATCAGGGTTCATTGAAGTGGAGAGTTAAAGGGAGAGGGAGACAAAACTCAGTTAAGTCCATTAATATTAGAATCTTAAATGACATCCACCCAATTTCCCTTGTATAAGTCTTTAAGACACCCTGGGCCCAGGTGTTCAAGTAGTTGATAAATCTCAAAACATGGCCCTAGTTTGCTATACTTTATTCTTTTCATTTATTTATCATTTGAAATCATGAGAAATGTTATTTCCAAAGGGTGACACCCCCAAAAGAACCAGAAAAAAAGCTGTGTGTGGAAATGATTGTTTATTTTATACGGTCACTTAAAGTAGCACTGGCGACATGGATGATTTATTACTCTTTGTACTTTTACATCCCATTGACTAGTTTTTCCTAGAAAATAGTGGATAATAACTGCTATTAAACAGGATGCTCATGAACTTGAAACAGTTTTCCATCACCGGACCTTCTCTCTGAAGCTTTCCATGACTAGCTTAATAGGAAATCATCTCTTCAGTTGTTGGAATCCTGTAGTATTTTATCTGTACTCCCTAATGTTACTTAAGTATTAATGACTTCATTTCTATATAATAGATATTTCATATTATTATATTTTATAAGTATTCATGTAGCATCTACTCCCCTCACTGAAATTTTTGATGTAGCACCCAAACCTGTTTCATCTTCCCACTCCTCAAAGCATACAGTTGCATATAGTTTTTGGCATATAGTTCAGACTCCAAAGTTATTGAATGGCTAAGTGAATAAATGTTTAATTGAGCAACCCCATTGAAAGCTGGTTCTCAGTTGGGTACTCTAAGAAAATCTAAGGATTTTCTTTAAAATATTGACTTCCAAAGCAATGATCACAAAATTAATATGAAATGGGATGAACATGAAAATTATTTTCAGGAAAATCAAGCTTTGAACTTAGTTCTGTTGTATCTTTTGGAAATACTCTATAAACCAAAAACATTTATTTTATCAAAATTCTTATGTATTTCTTTATGAAACGTGCCCTTAGCTGGGTATATTCAGAGGTGTAGCATTTAAAGAAGAAATGAATTTAGGATTTAGTTTTCATGCTTATATTTGCCAATAATAAAAATTAATCAAAACTCAAAGAAAGCAATCCAATTAAATTGCTAATAAACAAAACCAAAGCACTGTATGAATTATGACATA